>JAXBDA010001758.1:0-44028 GCA_036023075.1 Gaultheria prostrata | reverse complement strand
ACCCCCCCCCCCCCCCCCACCCCCCCATCTGTAGTTTATGATAGATTAGGTTTTCTTTAATGGGTATTTAATTACGTCCACAAGCATGATATCTATCTAATAGTCCATCAAAATAGTACATTTTTACACATAATGATAATGCATAGTATATTGGTCCACGATATTGCTATGGCGGCAGGTGAACGATTGGCCAGTGTAATACTGCACGTAAAGATACAATGACGTAATTTTCAAAAAAGGTAAAGATACGTACGATGTGGGAGACTACTTTTGAAAGCGAAATATCATTCATTATACTATATGTCCATATAAATAAATAGAGATAGAGAGTACTGTACGATTATTATCATGAGTCAATTGCCAGAGACGACATCCCAGAAAATATAATTATGATCGAAACAAATTAATTAATTAAGCAGATAAATACTACGACTTTAGTGTTTGCAGAAGAGAACAGTTCTTTTGTCATCCCAAAGAAAACAGTTCCTAAGAAGTTGAAAGAGTAAAGAAGTTGCTTGCTAACTCTTGTACTGCATGCCTTGACAACCATCTCATTGAAAAGTAGTGAAATACAAGCTGGAGACCCTTCATGAGGTAGTGCCTCTTTTCACGTTTTAGTGTCGGTTCGTTTCACCCAATATAAATCAAAATAAAAATACAGGATTGATCTATACATTCAAGGTGCTCGATATTACGTAAAAATTATTGTGGTCCAACTAATCGGATATATTATCACACAAAGTTTGAGAGATATACAATACCACGGGAGTATGGTATTATAAACTCCATCAACATTAATACGTACGATGGAACAACGTCCCGTGAAATAAAAAAAAGACAAGTAGTAGTATTATATAGTGTGGATTCATTTTTTCCCCTTAGCTAACCGAACTCCTAAGAAGGGGTCGGTGGATATACAACATGCTCATAAAATACATCACAATTTATCCCAAATTTGAAAATTAATGGCCGAGATCTAGGCAATTAATTTTCAAATTTCAGGGTAAATTCTGGACACCTAAACTTTCCGGTGGATATTATCAAGTTGGGTAAGGCTACGTTTTTCCAAACAGCAATTTCCGTAGATCAGTGTTGGGCCTTAGCTATTCATCCCAAGTCTGGGCCCAACATTTACAAACATACTCTAGCCCATCTTGCCAGTTCATAACGAAAAGTAGATTCCAAAAACCTTTAGACGGTAATTCAGATTGTTCATTATCCTTATTCATATTCTTTTTCGCATTTGTTACTTTTGTGTTGATTTTTTTATTATAGATTATTAATTCATCTCAGTAAGATTAATAAAAAAAAGTAAACAATTATGTTTAAAATTTTAAAAAAAATTCCCAAAAGACAAAAAAAAACTTATTGGATTATTTGTCTTTATTCATAAAAATTTTAGTTTGGTTTATAACCTTTTACTTTTTAGATTCCTCTCGTCAATAGCAACCAATAATTCACAAAAAAAAATAATAATAATTCGATGCGAAACTAACAAATGCGAAAATACTTGCATAAGGACAAAAAACAATCTGACTCAATTATTTAGCCAAAACATACCGAACCACTATAGGATTTCATTTGTTTAGGACTTTACATATGATGAAGCCCTACAAAACAATGTGTGGTTAGAATCGTACAATGAGTTTGCTGCACGTAATACCCTCCATCCCAATAATACGCTTAACCTTTTGGTATTGGATAAGAGTGCACCCTCTTTAATGCGTAAGAGAGAAGACATTAAGAGAATATTTCAATTTAATTAAAGATGAGATTTTTGACAAACAGATTGTGCTCCTAACTGTAAGGACTAAATTTGGAGTCTCGTTGTGTTGACAATTCCGTTTGATAAAACACATATTTATATCGAGTTGTAATATATTTTTCTTTATACATTTATAGAGTATCTGTTTAGGAATATGGAAGGAATTGAATGTGTCTTGTAACGAGAGACCGTGAATGTGTAGTCAATTAAAGTGTACAACTTTAATTTGAATGTGCACACCAATATTGGAAAGGACTTGCATAGGAATGGTATGAAGCTTAATCAGATTGGAAAGTTTGGGAGCTATTCAAGCTGGACCATCTTTTATAAGACAATCTTTCTCAATATGGAAGTTCTTTTGGCAGAGAAAGAAGGCATCAAAGGTAACTTAAAGGTACGGGATTGTGAGGATATTATGGATCATCGGGGGTTTCAAAGGTAGATTTTTGGCAGCCATTATTTTCATGTAGAAAACAGAGAGCTGCACGTTGGTTTGGGTCTTGGAGCACTTCTTATATGATGAATTATTGACCCTCACATTCAATCACTCCAAGAACTTTTCCTCAACATTTGATTCAAAGTATTGAGTTGTTATTCCAGTGGATTTACGGGATTATTCGGAAGGCTTGAGTGATTCAAGGCACGCGGCAATCAATCACTGGGTGTGGTATACGAGGATTCGGCAAGTATATCTTTGAGCGATTATGAGCGATTCAAATCGTAAGGTAAGATTACTTGTAACTACACAATGAGTTTATAGTTGATTGGTTCCTTCATGTGGTTTTTTACCCATTAAGGGTTTTCCACGTATATTTGGTGTTCTTCGATTATCTGCTTTCCGTTGATTAATTGATTGACTCTTTTAATTATCAAATATTCAATTAGGGTTTCATGAATAGTGGTAAAACCTAGCAAATTATTAAACCTAGGCGATTAGGATTTTTCACTAACCTTTCAACTTATTACGCCAGTTAGATACATTTTGTTAGATTTGTAGATTTTTTTGTAAGAGTTATGGTTTTCTAGTAAGTGATTTTAAAAACAAACTTTGTGTAGCTCCCTCTTTGCCCTAAAGTTTCTCTCGAGGAAATCATACCAAGGAATTAAGACATCTTTGGTGACGGGTTGTTTCAATTAGCGTAAGTTTTTAAGTCGATGTATTGAGAGAGAATGACATGTCTCGTAAAGCGTAATAAGTCAGTTTTGAGTTTAATCCAGGAATTGGAGCAAGACCTAAAAATTGATTTTTTTTTTTAAGATCAGTAACTTTTAGAATACCAAATCTAATGAAAGACTAAGAGCATCCCCAACAAGGCTCAACAAATTTTGAGCCAAAAAAATTAGTGAACAGTACTTTATCTACACATGTACCTATATTACCTCTAACAATACTACCTATATTACCTCTCCATTATTAAAATACTATTTTTTTACTTTTTCAAATATTATAATATACTACCCATATATACATACACAAGTAACACAACCATACATACATACTGCCATGGGAATGATTTTGAAGCACAGGGGAAACAAAACCCAGATCGATGAACAACGAAGTTGCAGCAAGCAGTCCATTTTGTTGGACTAAAACCTACGAAACCCGTATCACCAATTGTCATGATAAATAGTGATTTACAAAAACAAACGAAACCATTTCATTTTGTTGGACCAAAACGAACAAAACTCAATTATACTGCCATGGGGATGATTGATCACCTATTGCTGCGGTTACTTGTCCGATCTCGCCGTAGAACGAAACCCAGATCGTTCTGGTGGAGAGAGTGCCGAGAAGGGGGAAAGGGAGAGGGAGAGAGAGAGAAGGGTCCAACAGAGGATAAAAAAAAGATTAAAAATAGAAAAGGGAGTGAATAGTGATTGACCAAATGGGGAGGGATTTGAGGAGGCACTGTAGACATTTGTATTTTGCCAACCTGTTTGAGGAGGTTGTTACAGTCCAAATTTAATGATTGCCTGGGTAAAATAGGGATAGGAGAAGATTTGTGGAGGCTATTGCGCGGTTGTCCTAACGAAATACTGTAGATAGAACTAGGCTACCCTATGCTCATTTAAGGGAGGCCAGTACAAGAGGTTGAAAGGTTGGGGCCGCAATCTATTTGTCAGAAACCTCTCCGGGAGGTTGGTGTAAATACTGTACTGTAAAGAATAGTGTAGTACTCCCACTGTCCCAATTTGCTTGTCCCTTTTGGGGAAGTGAGTTTTTAAGGGGTGTGAAAATTTTGTATTGTCTTTTCTGTTTTGCCCTTAAGTTCAGTCAATAATTACTGTGACCAATTTTGTGGGGCTACCTTGTTATATGAAACTCAAAAATATGCAATATGGATCTTGTTTGATAGATATCAATTAGTTTTATTATACAAAGTTTTCAAAATCATAAGAACCGTCATAAAATAAAAGATAATGGACAAGACAATTAAGATGGAAAAAAAATACTTTTTAAGGGTAAAACTGGAAAGTGACCATGTTTTGATGGATGTTTTTAGAAATAGGACAAGTATTTTGGGACATCCCAAAATGGAAAGAAGGACCAGCAATTTGTTTGGGACGGAGGGAGTAAAAAAAAGGGAAGAGAAACAAGTTGGTTGGGAACTGGCGTGGGTCGAACTCCAAACCAAACAATTTGAGCCGCCGATGATCCATGTACGTGTCCAATTTAAAACCGCAACTTCAACTTAACTGTATTACTACTACTATTCCTTTCCCTCCCGTTCTCTCTCTCTCTCTCTCTCTCTCTCCACAAACAACAGAACAGAGAACATCAATGTCTCTTTTAGGGCACTCCAGCTCACCATAGCTGCACTCCCACCTGCCTAACAATATAGCTTCCCTGCTCACGTTACGTTAGTGGTTCCCGCGCAAACAGTTTCTCCTTGGTCAGATCAGATTCTTCATTCTTGTCATCAATGGCGCAATCCACCACCGGAATCCAATCGGGCAGGATTAGGGTTTTGAAGGAAGGCTATTCTCGAACGTTATTAGATAGAAATGTGGGACCAGTGGTGTATTGGATGTTTAGAGATCAACGGGTGAGGGACAACTGGGCGTTGATTCACGCTGTTGATGAGGCCAACAAGGCCAATGTCCCTGTTGCTGTTGTATTCAATCTGTTTGATCATTTTTTGGGTGCTAAGGCCAGACAATTAGGGTTCATGTTGAGGGGTCTCCAACAACTCCATTCCCATCTCCAACACGCTCTTCACATTCCATTCTTCTTCTTTCAGGCAACCCACTCTTTCTCTCTCAGTCTCTCTTGTATATAATAATATACATACATACCTCTCTATCTATGTATGTATGTATAGTCTATCTTCATTCCGAAAAGATTGTCTGGTCTGCAAACGAGAACAACAACTTACAGATGTTACATTTTTGTTCAAAAAAATTCAAAATTTTGCCGCTAATTACTAATATATTTATAACTAATATTAGTTTAACAAACACTCCGTAAAAGTTTGAATTTTTCTTAACAAAGATGCATTTTGTTTAAGTTCTCGTTTTGCGAGCTAGACACTCTTTATGAGATGGAGGGAGTATGTATGTGTATGTATTGTATGAATGTATAGGTATGTCTCCATACAATCTCAATATGGACATGGCTTAAGTGATGTAGTGACGCATGCTTGCAAAAAACATCTGTAGGGAAGGTCAGCATTATTGGCCTCCGTTGGCAAAAATCAAGGTTGATCTCCCAATATGGTGATGACAAGTGTCATCGTCACCGCAAGCCATGCGTGCGGCCCTGACCACCGCAAGCCACTAGCGCTGCGCTACCTCACGTGGTAGCTCCCAGTTGCGCGTTGTCATGGCGCAACTAGGGAAACCTCTCCATATGACCATGGGCCATTTGTACATGGAGAAAAGCCCACGAGTCCCATGACTGGCGCGGCCCATACAGTGGGCGAGAACACGTGAAGCTAGTCTGTTTAGCCCAAGTAATCATACTTGCTCCGATCTGAAGGTGGGATTCGATGGGCCCCTTGAGGCTTGGCTATGGTATGGGAGCGACCGAATAGGTTACGACCTTGCCCACACTGGAATTAAGGGAGATCTGTGGTTTGGTGGCTATTAAAGAATACGAGGTTCTCTGCGCGAGGGGTGGAGTAGCGCGCCTGGGTGAGCCACGCGGTGGGTGACGTCACCCGCGCAGTCAGGTTGTATGGAAAGGACACGTGTCCTCATATTATAGGATGACTGCCTAGAGACTGATCATTGGCTCAGGTTGCTTATCAATATGAGACATTCCCTTCACAATTCCCAGAGGTGATTCTAGTGAGAGAGAAAGTGGATAATCACTGATTTGGAAGAAGAACATTCTTCCTAGTGAGGTCATTCCATTCTCTAGGTCATTTGGGTCTGCCATAGATTAGTCTGAGAGCAATCTTCTTCCTTAGTCTCTTTTGTACACACCTGCTCTATTCTTCACCCTTCCTATTGATCACTTCATTCCCAACATGTTATTTATCATTACCTATCCTTACCTCTCCAGCTCATATTCTTGTTCTTGAATATTGACTTTTCATAGAACCTCTCTTACAACATCCCAACCAACGAAAATTCGCAAGAGCAAAGATTGAGATCGCGATCATAGAGTAAGGATTGAGAGTGCAAGCCGAGGGTCTCAGTGAATGATTATGAACATCGCATGAAAACCTTGTGTACATAGGATTACAAGAGGATACCGAGGAAATGTGATGATGCGATTAACTTTCTGAATGTTGGGCTCTGTTGGGTGGCTATGTAAGTGAAGCAATAGGAAACAAATTAGACATCTAGGCTTTGGTAGCTATGGACTCTAATTTGCGGATTTTATGTTCACTCTCAGTTAAAATATGGAATGTTTTAGACTTTTGTTGTGGGTGGCTTGTGTAAGATAACCAGCAGAAAATATGCATTTTGTTGGGATCCTTGTATTACTCCAATTCTGAAGGATTTCCAATAACTCTAAAGTCAAACTTCCTGAAAACACAGTATCGAAATTTATATATAAGCTACTGACTATAGATGTGAATTTTTCCACTTAATAATGTCAAATCTATTAGTTTGATATCCACACTTATCCTAGCAGAACATTAATTTTAAAGGTTATCGTTTGGACTCGTTAACACCCCTAAATACGCTAATGTTAAAAGATTGGTTTATTGGGTCTTGGATTTCCATTACAAGTTTGATATTGTTATTATTTGGACTTGAGAGAATACCATCCCCAACGATGTCCTATATTTTGCATTTCCTTTTGTTTTGTTAGATTGTTGCAAGTTTTTATTGAGTCTGAAATATGATTTTTTTTTTTCCCCGCCACATCTTTCTTGTCTACCAAATGATGTCTTAAAAGTAGCATATTTGTTAGATGGTTGCAAGTTTTCTTGGGTCTCAAATATGGGGAAATCTATGGGCAAGTTATTTTTTGGTGCACAGACAAATTATTACTTTTGGGAGCTTATTGTTTTGGTGATTTGTTTAATTAGGGAGAAGCTACAGAGACGATTCCCAATTTTATCAAAGAATGTGGTGCTTCACTTCTGGTTAGTGACTTCTCCCCACTACGGGAAGTTAAATGTTGGAAAGAGGAAATCTGCAAAAGAGTGAGTGATTCAGTGTCAATTCATGAAGTTGATGCTCACAATGTAGTACCCCTTTGGGTCACATCCGGGAAATTGGAATACAGTGCTAGGACTATTAGGAGTAAAATTAACAAACTGCTTCCTGAGTATATGATTGATTTTCCTAAACTGGGGCCACCAATTAAAAAGTGGGCTGCCACGAATCATATGGTAGATTGGGAGAACCTCATTACAGCAGTTACAAGGTCAGATCTTACTTCAATTTCCTTATTTGAAATTCTTTTTTGGGTTGAATTGTAGAAGATGTCACTGTAATGCAAGTAAATCACATTGATACACGATTAGGAAAGGAGCAGAAGTTCCTGAACTTGAGTGGTGCGAACCAGGTGAAAATGCTGCAATGGAAGTTTTGATGGGAAGTAAAAATGGATTCTTGACAAAGAGATTAAAGAGCTACTCAACGGACAGAAATAACCCTTTGAAACCTAAAGCTCTTTCCAGACTCTCTCCGTATTTGCATTTTGGGCAGATATCAGCGCAGCGGTGTGCCATAGAGGCACGTAAACTCAGGACGCTCTGCCCTCAGGTTTGTGGTCTCAGAGCTTGTACTTCACCAATTTGGTTTGACAACTTGTTCTTTTCTTTCCAGATTGATCGGTAGATTAGGTTATCTTTGTTTAATTGACACTTCCATTACTTCTATTTCTTTTGTAATGATGAGTGACTGCCATGTTTATATGCAATTTCAATTCCTTCTTGTGGTTGGAAGTTGGAACTGCTTTTGAGCTCTTGTGGACACATAAATGTTCTTAATGGATTGTTGGATCTTGACGTTTCATTACGTGACTCCCATTTTGAAGGCGGTTGATGCATTCTTGGAGGAATTGATCGTGCGAAGGGAACTTGCTGATAACTTTTGCTTCTACCAGCCTCATTATGATTCTTTAAAAGGAGCATGGGAATGGGCACGTAAAACCTTGATGGACCATGCATCTGATAAGCGGGAACATATTTACACGTGAGTAGATAGCCATAATTAAATACATGATAGGTCTCTGTGACTTTGTGCAGATTACATATGCGAACTGATAATGTTTATGTACAATAGGAGGGGACAATTGGAGAAGGCACAAACTGCTGATCCTGTAAGCTAACTATGTTATTCGTGGATCCAGTTTATACTAGTAGATTAGCTTTTCCCACATTTGGGTTCTCTTGCTATTCTGCATACTAGATTGTAAATGCTGCTATACAATGATTAAGGGTCTCTTGCTGCAATTTTCAGCTATGGAATGCTTCTCAGTTGGAGATGGTACATTGTGGAAAGATGCATGGCTTTATGAGGCAAGGGTCTTTGGTTTTCGTACGTTTGAACATGTTAACATTCTCAGAATTCCATTTCGTTGTACTGTTAATAGACTCTTATATTCAGTGTATGTTTGTATTGCAATGCAGCCTTTCCTCATTCCATATAGTGTTATCAGGAAAAGAAACACGTCCACTATTTTTTCTCGTCACTCCAAAGAACCCGATTAACATGAATAGTTTGATCTTCTTGGATACCTTTTTGAATTGTGTGATAGAGTTCGATACTTCTTATTTTGTACCTTTTTTTCTTCCATCCTATATTAATGTTCCTATTGAGATTTCACACATACCTCTGCTTGATTTCAGTGTTTTTTCGTGTCTTGAGTTGCTACAAAAGCCATAAATCTGGCAGTGTTTTTATTATTTTTTATTATCAAAATAGTCGGTTCTTGGTGGAAATGCATTTGGATGATGTGATGCTTACATGGGGATATACAGTATGCTTTACCAAATAGCTCACCTTCCACTCTCACCTGGCACCGATGAAGGATTGTGGAAATAAAACTCGTTGCACATCAGATATATAGCTACTGCAGCTATCCATCCGCAAATACTTGTTCAGTTTGTCTTTTGGAACTTATTATTTTCATCGTTCTATTCGAATTAACGAAGTTGAGAACTGTAAGCAGGATGTACTGGGCGAAAAAGATTCTTGAATGGACAAGTGGGCCTGAAGAGGCACTTGCAATATCAATATATCTAAATGACAAGGTAATCAATAAGAAGTTCCAACTTCCAAGGTTATATATCAGTTTGTCTGTACATTAATGTATTCATCTCTGATTCCCATCAAATTACTTTGCATACAGTACGAAATAGACGGGAGGGATCCAAGTGGATATGTTGGATGCATGTGGTCGATTTGCGGTGTGCATGATCAGGTTTGGATTGCGACATTTTGTCTCAATAACTGATTTTTGTTTGGGAAACATTTTCATGTTTTGCTCCGACTCATGACCCATAACGACCCTCCTTGGGTTTTTAGATTCTCAACAATTGTATTGAGTCCTTTATTGAATGTGCCCTTTCAGGGTTGGCGTGAACGACCAGTGTTTGGCAAAATACGCTACATGAACTACGAAGGCTGCAAGAGGAAATTTGATGTTGATGGATACATAGCTTATGTCAAGAGGCAAGTTGGTGATATCAAGAAGAGAAAAGCCGAAACCCTGTTCAACGAAAAGGAAAAAGTACTTTGCATTTAACCCAATCTATTTGAACGTAAACAATCTGTATTTTCATTTTCAAGCCCATTTCAGATTTGTTAACCTCATGAGTGTTGCAAGTAAACTTTGACAAATGCCTTCTACCACCTCTACAGATGGTAATTGTTACAAATTCTAAGCCTGTCTTTACATCATCCCAAGAGAAGACTTTTGCATAAATTCAGAATGTATACACACCATGAAGCTTGTGAATTTCCAGGAATACCGTAAGGATAACAAAAATAAGCAATGGCGCCTTACTTATCATTTACAATAAAATGCAGAAGCCAAGGGCCTGTCAGCATAACCAAGAAATATGGGAACCAGCCCACCTTGATATCCCGTCGTAGAACCTAATTTTAATTCCATAATGTTCATATTATACATGCTACAGGACATTTCATATCACAGTTAAAAAAATGGGATCAAGGGGAAAAAAAATTGTATCCAGCTTCATGCTCCACATCAATGTCATTAAATCTGAAGATCATCCAGTGATAGTTCTTCGTCTGCTGTCATTAACTTCAGTTTCTGCAAGTTAAACATCAGTCATTCACCAGACAGCACTACAATGCATATTTGTTAGGGCATTACCATTAACCAGTGTCAGTAAAATACTTTGTGTCCATAAAAAGAACATTAGTCTACATATTAAAGTCGGGCTTCCATAAGTTCCTACTTTCCTTTTGGTTTTCTATACTAAATTACACTCTTGGCTGAACAATTGATGCAAACTTGGCATATGAACACAACATAGGCATGAACTTATCTTTTTTTTTTTTATCTACAGATGAGATTGAACTCATTGAATTTAAGTAGGTAAAAACAGTATTTTCTATAAAATCAATCAAATAACTTGGAGAGCATAAGATTGTTAATTCTTTAATTTTTTATAATCACCTGTATGATTCAACTTGCGTAATTCATCAAGTGGTAAAGCAAAAGTAAAAAAGCATAATATTGTAAATATAGTAAATGGTAGTCCAAAATAATTGTGCAATTTTAAGTACTACTAGTTGAAAATTCTTTGTTTTATACTCTCAATATATGTACCAATAGTATTTGTTTACTTTACAAGGTCCCAATAGGCATGTCCACGGGCAGACACGACTAAAAACTGGGCTGGGCCAACAAGGTACAACCCATTTGACACCTCTTACCCCTAATTGGTCAACGCGTCAAGTTGACCTCATTTTCAGCATGTTCAGAGGAAAAAGACCTTCTAACTAATAGTACTCATCAATCCACTTGAAAATTACAAAACAGAGCCTATGTTAACCTATCTGTAAAGCTCTCAAATAGCGCTTAAGCCCATCTAAACCAACAAAGAAGCAACATACCGTAATAAATTGTGGAGGATCGTCAAGACTAGATGACCCTAACACGATTTCCCTCTTGAGCTTCGCAGTCAGCTTGTGGCAAACCCGTAGCTGAAAACAAGTAAATTTCTTGAGAACAATGTCACAAACGGATGCCAGGAGCATTTAGGGAACCAAATTATATGTACCTCAGATCGAGTAGCTCCACCAACAATAAATACAAAAATACGTTGGCCAAGCTTCTTGAAATCACTAGATGCATGCCTTAGAATTGAATCACTACAAATAGGCAAGTAAAAGAAAATAAGATTCCGAAATGAAATTGCAATAGAAAAAATGGTACCTGAAGGAGAAACCAATGGCAGCTCTTTTACGAGATCCCTCCTATATCACAGAATTGGACACAGACCTCTCAAGGGGTGAGCACTGTGGGACCCACCCCCTTCTGATAGGTCTGTGTGCACATAATTTTTTCATTTTTCTGCAGTAGGGGGGAAAAAAAAGAGGCTGCAGAAACGGGGGAACATTACTACTTCAAAAGAGACTGACTGCAAGCTTCGTCTGCAATTGTGTACAACCCAAAATGAAATAACAAAGAAGTGCCATCCAAATTGTAGAGGCATTGCACAAAGAGAAACCAATAGGAAAAACACCACTGAGATAAATATGCCAGAGTTCGATCGCAAATAAGCAAGCGAATCATGAAACCAATAAGAAAAACACCGCTGAGATAAATATGCCAGAGTTCGATCGCAAATAAGCAAGCAAATCGTATTGTATGTTTCGCCTACTAGTGCTTACAGGGGGAGAATATGAAAAAAAAAAAATGGCAGTTTATACCATTAAACGGTCTGCCTCCCCAGTTCTTACCAAACAAACAATGTTTCCCTTTCCCGCCTCCCGGTGCTTACAATTTAAAAAAAAAAAAAGAGTTTCACATCCCCTTTGAATGCAATTTTTGAATTCAAGAATTAATGAAACCAAATGAAGGAACAGTCACAAGCATACCTCGAGTATCCATCGTCAGAGGCTCGAGGCCGGGCCCATGTTGCCCGTCTTTGTCTCATTGAGTGGGGAGCAGAAGTTGGATTAGTTTGATTTGATGCAGCCCTGGAAGTTCCATGGAAAGTTGGGCTCGGGTCATTCATACATGGGTAGTCATTCTTTGGTAGCTCCCCTTTGCTAAGTTTTTCAATGAGATCCTGAAAGATGACAGAAACTTTAGTCCATCTACCGATTCCTCTTGTACAAGCGTGGATATAATAAAACCCCTAGGAAATTGCAATGTCATGTTGCATCAACCAAGTTTTTGCATCCCGTTCCATACTGGCCGGTACATACCGGATTGGCACAAAAACAGTACCACGCACCTTGAATTCCATCCCGGTCTCAATACCGGGCCATACCGGATCTGTTATTCCGGCGAACACCGGCCGAGATGGCGGTAAGCTGCATTTTGTCCGAGATTATGCTGCATGGCAATTCTGTAAATAAGTTCAAATCCCACCCACGTTATATACTTCCCCCTCTTTCATCGCCTAAAGTCTGTCCTCTCTCACTTGATGTCTGCCTTCACCCTTGCTCAGCTGCCGCCGCCGGCGTCTCTTGAGCCGGGATTCCGGTTCCATCCGACTGATGAGGATTTTGTGAGTATTACATCAAGCAAAAGGCCTGTAGTAAACCCTTTTGGTTTGAACTTTGAAGCCGTATGTGAAATCGATGTCTACATATCTGAGACATGGGAGCTTGCTGGTACCCCCTTTCTCTCTCTAGATTAGTTTTATCTAAGTGTGTACTTGTGTATCAGATTCAAAGACTTGTTTTATGTTTTAATTGGTTATTTGTGAATTTGAGTTGTGTTCTGGCTACAATTTTCTGTTTTTTTTTTTTTTTTGTATAGACATTTTCAATTTCTATTTTCTGCGCGTGTTTTGTTATCAGCTTATCATGTTATACACTCGGCACATTTTTTGTTAGTTTGAAGTCCATTTTATGATATTTGTTGTCTGATAGTAGTTTATTTTTTATGAATTGGATGATATTGGAAAAAAAATCAAATTATATGTAGGTAGTACCGCTAAATATGAAACAGTACCCGGTACCGTACCCTACCCTACCAGTAGGAAAATTGGTACCCACGCCGGTACGGGATTCAAAACCTTATTATCATTGCATCTGCTTCAGATAAGTACAGGCTAGCAGATAAAACCACTGGTATTTTCTTGTGTTTATCCTGAACCTCCATTAACATGGCACCACCTGAACATTAAATGGGGGCATTGGATACGTATCCAGATTATCTGAGAAATATTGGATGTGTTCATATTGGATGTGTTCCAGAACAAAAAACTAGGGCACGGCCATGTTTGTTTCACGATAAACATAAAGATATCCAGGACTATCTCACAGGCTACAAGTAATAGACATCAGCTACGAATATCGCAATTCTCCTGAAGCTTCCTTGCAATATAAAAAGGTTAAAGGTGTAACCTGGAATTTTACCTCTATCATTGGGTAAAATCGCGAAAGCTGCCACATCACTTCTTCACCTTTACGATCTTTTCTAGCAGCATGCTTCTTAAGTTAAAAAGAAAAAGAAGGCGAAGATAAGTGTGATAATATGAGTATTTATCAAGCATGAAATGAATAGTAGCAACCCATCGCATGTACCTTATGAACATCAAATTTCAGCAATTGAGCTCCAATTGAGCTTTTCTTGGTATCTGATGATCCTTCGAGCAATCTCATGTTATTCACAGCATTCATATCCTCAGGGGGTAATCTTGCTAACTGAAAGAAAATTGTAATGTACAGCTGATATTGTCTTGATATTCTGCTCTATGCACTTTCTCACTAAAAGGACTCGCAAAGAATGTAGAATAATCGAAAATAAATTGGTTTAATGGTCTGTCCAAAAATCAGAATTTTGCAACGACTTACCTATAGGAAAATGATAGTGACCAGGCCAGTGAGCAGCCAAACATATTCAATAGATATCGATCGTCTTAATTAAACTTCTGTGAATGTGATAGAAGCGGTAACACAGATTTTTTTGAAACTATGGAAAAAGCAAAGTTGTACAAAGTGGTACTTAACTTTTATTTCATGTCTAATTCGCAGCAGAGATTCACAACTTCAAATTGGAAAAGTTTTGAAATGGGAAAAGATTTACTTTTGACAATTACATTGACTGACAGAGCGACAACTACTTCATTTTTTCCTTTTCGTACTATCAGAGAGACCTAAACACAATAAATTTCACGTGCACGAATAAATGTGTTTGCCAAATACAGACAGATTGTAATGACATAAAGCCTAGAGAAATTTGTTCAGAACTGCACGTATGCTACAGCAATCACCTATGGTAAAAAGACTTAGCCTTGGCATCTTTTAATCCCAACATTGTCAATATATGCATCTATCGTGCTTTGCAAATAGGTGTATCCTACTCTCAAAACCACAGTAATTACAGTTCCTGATGATAAGAAGAGAGACCACATAATTCAGTAAGAGATGATTGAAAGGGGTGCTAAATCTAGGCATTCAAGAAGGAAAATTACAATAGATTCACCAAGTGACCTCATCACTTAGATTTAAAAGCATTCAAGAAGGTAATTACAATAGATTCATCAAGTGACCTCAACACTTAAAGGCATTCAAGAAGGGAAATTACAATAGATTCACTTAGTGACCTCATAGGAACAGGAATACGGCAAAGGAGCTTACCTCCATCAATTTTGTGATCTTGTCGCTCTCAAACTTTTCAGGATAACACGCTGCATAAATCATCAACAAGCGCAACTTATTTTCATTTGTTGCATCCTGCATACATAGAGGTAACCCATTTATACAGAGATACAAGTTTTCATTGACTACTATTAAAAACTACCAAGTTCTCACCAGTTTCGTTCTCAAAAAGTTAATTACATCCTTTGTTCCTGCATCACCAAAGACTAGGTCCTGCTCTAGCTGCCCAAGTTCTTTAAGTCCCGTATCCTTGATAATTCTATTTATTTTTCCAGCAATCTACACAGATAAATAATATTAGCCTAAAGCCATGATGCGCAGAAATTTTTCCAACAAAATCATATATTCTTCATTGCACTATACATGCATGAGTTAACATTCATGAAGCATGCATTAAATTAAGCAGATCTCAATTTCCAAAAAAAAAAAAATCATTCTAGATTTCTTCCGAGTAAACAGAAACTGACGCATCATAGGTAATTCATTATATATAACGTAAATCACTCATAACGCACTCAAGGAAAATGACATAGCAGTGACATTCAGAGAAGTACATTCTCACATAGTTAATATACTAGATTTCCATTCCCACTTATCCTCCAATTCCGTTTTTTTCGTTTTTCGTGCCAGGATTCAAGTTTCTAAAATCGGGTTAAGAAATTGCAATATTGTAACAAGAACAGGTAGAGAGATCTATAATGTGCAGATGACTAAGGACAATTGAGAATTATCATTTTCAGCACCGATGATTAAGAACTACTGGGAATTATAGTTTCCAGTATGTAAAGGACGAATTGAGAACAAGTCTTTAAATAACCAACAGCAGAGTTTGCAATGGAAAAAGTGGAAACTGTTGGAACATGTAATTCATAATTATCTTAGATATTTGGGGTTCATGTATCTAGTTGGATACATGTTATTATTCAGGTCTTATCACATTGGAATATGTAAAGTCTTCTAGGGACTTGTGGTACATTCACCATCATTTAATCATGTAGTCCTATATAAAGGACATCCTATGTTATTGTCAAGTAATTGAATCCAATATTAATTACATATTCTCTACAACTAAGAGTCTTCTGATAATTCTCTAAGTGCATAAGTAGGAGCTCTGTAGGGCTCTGCCCTACATCTCCGAACACATCTCTTTTTTATATAGCTTTATATTATATTTTACTTATTCGCTTCCGCTGCCCCAACAAAACCAACAGAAACAACTAGCTCTTGTGAGGCATAGAAGAACATGAATATAATCCAAAAATCTCATAGATTACAGCGAGGTGTAACTGCTCCACCTTATCCACAATCCTTTGAGACATTCGACAGCTTTCTTGTCAGCATGATGCTGAGCTTGCTTCTAATCAGCGGTCCCATCTTAAAGGATCCGGTGGCAAAAACTTACACAGGGCTACCAATCTTGTAGGAATAGTACCAATACCTTTGAGTAGAGAGGCCCTCAGGGTCTCAAAACTTTCCTTGCTTCATAGCAACCAAGGCATTGATGGTCTTTGGCACTTTCTTGCTTGAGAAGAAGCGTGCCACGAGACTCTTTCTAAGCTTTAAAAGCTCCAAACAGTGCGTTGCTCCAGCTTGTAAAACTACCGCAAAGCTAAATTTTCCAAGCTCAGAAAATATCCTCGTCACGGTCATAAAGTGTCATGGCTTGAGAAAAATCGTGCACACAGTAATACAGGTCACTCATTCTGATGTAGAACAAGTAGCTAAAGATTACTTGGAGCAATTGGACCGTATCAAGTCAAAGAAGAAATAGTCAAATTATGGGGTATTTGTTTTGGAAACTTCTGCTTAGGATTAAGTATTAACATTAC
The DNA here is from genome assembly GCA_036023075.1 of Gaultheria prostrata. Taxonomy (NCBI): domain Eukaryota; kingdom Viridiplantae; phylum Streptophyta; class Magnoliopsida; order Ericales; family Ericaceae; genus Gaultheria; species Gaultheria prostrata. The sequence continues at coordinate 27,213 of JAXBDA010001758.1, read as the reverse complement.
CAAAGTGATAGCTTTACTTGGTCTCTCTTCCAATTCGTAGGCCTGGTTTCCAAGTAACTGCCTCATTTGTTAGGACTACAAGCATTAATAGAGGTGTAAGCCTATGGGCATGATCCTCTTTCATTCAATAAATTATAGAGTTTCTCATTCTTTTCCTTGTGTATTTCAACATGTGCTTGTGGACTCCAGTTTTATTTCCTTTGCTGGAAGGCTATCTAGCCCGCGTATGTTCCTTTGCTAGATGAGACATGCCTTGTCCCTACGTCTTGGTTTATTTGAGACTTACCCTTAGGCTTGCAACAGTCAAGTCCCTTCCCAAGTATCCACCTAATCCTCCACCATCTAAGTCTCAAAATTAACTTTCCCACAAAGAAGTTTTGGGAAAGCCGAGAAGATTTCTTCAGAAAATATACCCTTCAGTCACATGAAATCTCTGGCATGTTGCTTCTCCATACACCTCGCCCAAATCTCCTCGAAAACTTCATCATCTTGGTACAACTCCTTCAAACCTTGAAACCCACAACTTCATGGCCAATATCACTCATCCTAACAACCACATCGGTTTATCTAAGGTAGAGATGTCCAAACCACCTTAATCTGTTTTCTCTCATCTTATCTTAGTGCAACTCCTATCATTTCGTGAATGCTCTTTTTTCTAATTCTATCTCACAAAGTCTTACCACACGTTCATCTCAACATTCTCATTTCAGTTAAACTCATTTACTAGCCCAACATTATAGGACCTATAAAATGGGAGGCCTCATAGTAGTATGTTTAGAATTTACCTTGTCTTGGAGTCTCACAATGCTCCCAAAGTACTCCGCCACTTGATCCATCCAACTTAGACTTTATGTGTTATTACAACATCCCCAATCTCTCCCTCCTTAATAATAATTGAACCAAGAAACTTAAAACGCTTGCTTCATGGTAATTCTTAATTTTGTATGGTGACTATGTCAACACTAGGATTTTGACTACTGCTACTGATCCAAAATCCTTTTCACTCTAATGTTTTTGTCCAAGTTTCTAATTAAGTATCAACACTTTTTGCAGTTTCATCTACTGAGACAATATCATCCGTAAACAAAATATCATCGTGAATATGTCTAGTCAATTGCTCCATAACTAAAGCAAAGGAGGTAAGGGGTCAAAGTGGACCAATGGTATAATCCTACGATGATTGGGAATTGGCTTGTCCCTTGCTGAAGATCTAATAGTCAGTGTTCTAAAAGAAGGTCTGGTCGGCCGAGTACTCGCCGCCTAGGCGCTAGAAGGCCCCTCGCCAACTAGCCCAATTAGACCGACTAGCCCGACTAGGTGCCCAGCCGCCCTGGGAGCGCCTAGCGAGTTTTAGAACCTTGCTAATAGTAGAGGCAACACCTTCATACTTGTCCTTAACCAAATCAATATACCTTTTTGTCACGGCCTTTCTCTCCAAGAGCCACCATATAATGTCCATAGGCACCTCATCATATGCTTTTTATGAGTCTATGAAAGTGAAAACCATCTAATCCTTCTTTTTTTTCTCAATACTTATCGATTAATCATATTAATAAGTAGATTGCTTCCGTAGTTGATGTATCAGCCATAAACCAGAATTGATTCTTTCATCCCTTTGTCATCATTCTTGGGCAGTGCCCAATAACTCTTTCCCACAACTTCATTGTACGGTCATCAATTTAATAACTCTACGATTACATTTACTGCAACTTTGGATATCCCCTTCGTTCTTCTATAAAGGTACTAAGATACTTTTTTTCCACTCATTATGCATCTTTCAAGTCAAAATGGTCTTGTTGAACAGCTTTGTCAACCACGACACTCCAATGTTACCAAGGCTCTTCCATACCTCAACAGAAAAACCATCACGTCCGAAAGCCTTGCCTGGCTTCATCCTTTTCAGCCCATTCACCACTTTCGACTTTTGTATTTCAGGATAAAATATATATTCTTGGCATGTTTCGAACTATCAGCAGGAGCCTTAAACCAAACATAACTCTGGCCAATAGATGATGTCATTACCCTGAACTTCTTTATCTACTCAAAAGCTGATGGGAGCAGCACTTTCTTAAAAAGAGGTGGATTTTCCATAAGTTATTTCGGGTAGTGGAAAGGAATAGCTTAGGGGGCCAAACTCGAGTATAATCTTCAGTTAAAGAATAATAGGAATCTTGATGGATAATAAAGGATAACTAAACTATATTTGCTGCAGAAATGCTGGAACCGATGCATCAAAAATAAATAATTTAGCGAAGTTGCAGGCCCTTAGACATGAAAAAGCACGACTACAAAATTCAAATAATCTCTTGAGGAGAGGAAGACTGAAGACAGTGACACCAAGATAACTTAAAATTCAGGAAAGTGATGAATTACTTTTGGCCAGTGCCCCAGCCAAGACTAAAAGCCTGCAACTCCACTATTAGGGGTGGCACGGCCACTAGCAATCTACTAGCTGCTGGTAATTGAGATTGAATTTGCATTGCAGCAATCAACAGTCTCACAGAAAGTCCTCACAAATGATAACCATGCTTATTCATGTTAAGAAAAGACGAAGAGCTAAACCATGAGGAGTCATGCTTTTTATTCATAAAGCCTAAAAGGACAAATCTAACATGACTTAGATGGCCATAGAGATATATGGATCAGGAAAATCAAATCTAACAACGGTTTAATTTGCAATGGTACATTATATAAAAGTGAGAGGAATAAATCACTAGCTATCAAACATCATATATTTAGAAAACTTAAACGAAAGGGCAAAAAATGATGATTATATGCCCAAGGAACTCACATCTACATGGAGAGAGAGTTTGTCAATTTGTTCACTGTATTGTGGCAGTGCTTGAACCATCTTTTGCAAATCGCGAGTGGATAATTCACCACCATCTCTAGACAAACGACACTCAACGTTAGATATGTTGTGCCAATATAGAAAGGATAAGAAGACGCGTTAAAAAATGCCACAAAATTCAATTTCGTCGTTCCAATGTGATGTATACTGAAACAAATTATCTCCAGCCTTCACACTAACATTTAAGAATAATCAACCGGACAATCTATATTTTTTGTCTAGTAAGTTTTCTTCTTGCTCTGGTTCAACCTTATTAACCTGATATGAAGACACCGACCACAGACAGTTGGCAAGGTTGTATCAAAGCAATTATACAGGAAAGAAGTAACAAACGGAAAACAACAATTGCCAAGACAATCCGTTCTCAACTCAAATTATTCTCCATGTAAATTGTGCCTATAAACAACAATAAGCCTATGTCAGTAGTAATCAAATCCTCAAATTAGATAATTATCCCCAGAATAAAGCCTAACTCAGTCTTGTTCTGAAAGTCTTCGTCCAATTACCCGTTCCAACCCCAACACCCCCACCAGAGTCCAGACACACCCCTTAAGACCACCGGTTGCAGGTACTGCATTACGAACCTCGCTTCTATTGGACAACTTTTTTTTTTTTTGGTAGTTTATTTTGTTATTTTTTACAGTGATTGATTGCCACATCTTTGAGACCTATAAGTTTGGACTCTGGAGGCATAGAATGGCTTTATGTGTGTTCATTTTTTTTGAAACTTGGTTTTCAGTGAAGAAGTAGTTAATACAAATAAAATAACATACTATCTGGTTAATAATAGGATGTCAACATAGCAAAGCATAATCTGACCTCGAGCCATGGTGAACTTGCGCAGCTTTATTCTTTGATACGAAGCTTTTCATCTTCTCATGTAACTGTTCACTAGCCTGAGAAGGCAGCCAATGTTAAATGAACACCCCTGATACTCAGATGGAAACAATAATTTAAATGACACATACATCTGCTATATGTGCATGCCGAAGCTCTAGCCAGATAGGATCATGATCCTCCAAAAGGACTTCTTTTTTGTCGAGTACACCAGCAACTTTGCCTGGGACCTAAGAAGAAAAATCGCCTTGCTGTGATATGTCGTACAACAAAGGAGACTCCATGAATAGTGGAAAGAAAATGGAATTAAGAATAGAAGTACTTACCTCGTGCACATATTTATTTCCCTCCATATTTAATAAATCATGGCACATGGCATCATATGTCCATTCATGGATAACAGGAGCAATCTAGGTAAGAAAAATAAGCATGGTAAGCCAATAAGATTAGACAAGATAGTACGCAATAACTACTTATCAGAAAAAAGATAGTGTGCAATAACTTAACCAACACATGCATCCAAGAACCTGATCTATAGATCTGTCGACAATAAGCAACTCGCATGTCTCTGTCTGGGGGAAGTTAGGGAGGTTAGCTTTGTATTTTGCAAGACAGTTCCAGACACCAGCAGCAAGCTTTGTGGGAATTAGATCACGAAATGTTGTCATTGTGTTCATATCAAGGGATTTGGCTGCACGATAGCGTACGAAAGGAAATTCCTGAAAAACACCAACTCATGCATGCTTACAAAATGTTCAATATAATGTAGGTTTAAAATTAAGCGTCTCAAAGAACATACCCGTAACGAAGCAAAAACTGTAGAAATCCGAGTGGCCATTTCATTCAAACATGCATCACCTTTGCGAGTACTCTCCTCATCCCCAAAAAGATCCTCTAAAGCCCTCTCATTATCTGTGATAAATCCCTACACCATTGAAAATAAACATAAGAAACTCGGTGAAGTGTAAAAATCTCGTAAAATGTTTTATTTTTTCCCAGTTAGCATTGCGCATAAAAAGTATACAATAGGAAGCTTAGTTTAAATTTCTGAACTTCAAGAATAACAGTGAGGTAAGAATAGTTGAACACTCTTTGAGTTTCAATGATAATTATCTGTTAAGAAGGAAACAATTCGACCAATGGCACCCTTAGGTGTTACATGGAAACCTCACATGTCATGTTACTCCTCACATCGGAAACTATGTGGCGATTTTTGAACATTATTCCTCTCTCTATGAGAATGTATGGGTTATAAGAATGGAAAAGGTCCAAATGAATTTCATCAGTGCAAGATGTTTTTACCTGTATTTTTCACTTATTTGATGGGCTAGGGATCTTTGCAGCTGCTTCGCAAGGAAAAGATTACCCTATTAAACTTATTTTTCTCCGTTCTACTTGTCTCGCAGCTTCTTTATGCTGTTGAATAACTATTTATTTGACATGGAAGATGGCATTACACGGCCGTACCTAAACTTGAGGAGTTGTTGAAGAGGAGGGGAGACTTGACGTACGGCATGAGTTTAGGAAAACATTAACTTTTAATCATATTAGTTTGAAATCAGATTTTGGTTAGGAATTAGTTACTTAACCTATAATAGTTTATAATTTTTTGTTTCCTATTCATTTGTGTCAACTACATTTACCGATGTCTTAGATTACTTGGTTAATATGATCTATGATCTTCCCAATTGCCAAGGTAAAAAGTCGATCATCCTTCTTATTAAATTGAATTAAATTATCTAACTTCATGTAGCACGGATACGGACACAGATATGGGACACGGACATGGCAATTCTATAAAAAGGGACACGAGACACGGCAATTTTTTTTTATTTCATTATTTATCATGCAAACCTACATCATAACCACTAAATATTTAGGTTAGGACCCAAGTAGAATTCATTATCAGATCAAAGTTATCATTTGCAACTTTGTAAGTACAGTTACATATTTGATTTTCACAACTTATCAGCATCCTTAGACATGCTGACAAACTCACAAGAAGTTTGGGACATCACACTAGAACGTTAATCAATCGAATAAAGCTCTCAGAATGTTGACAAATGTGTATGCTGGGAACATCAATTTCTCTCCGGTCTGCGGTCAGGGAACACAAACAGAGAATGTTGTTTGTCTATAGAAATTAATGATTTCACTATGGAAATTGTTGACTCGTTGACTAAATGGAAACATTGAGCATCTTACAGTTCTGTATCACGCATCAAATAACTTATGGATACATTTTAGAAACAAATACATTTTAGAGGAAATAGCCATTACAAACAAGATTAGGGGAAAATAGGCTAAGGTGATTTGGACATATAAAATGAAGAGATGTAATGGAGATGCTATACGGAGGGAGCAATCAAAATTGACATGGGATGTTGTGTTAAAAAAGAAAAAATTGAATGTACTTGATTTGACTATAAAGCATTTGACATAACAGAATGGAAACAGACATTCATGTAGCCAACTCAAATTGCATGGGACACATGGCCTGGTTAGGTTGGGTTGGTTTAGGTTTGCCGCTGACCCATTGCATAGAGATATTTGCAATCCACAAGTCCTGTCAGGTTCCTCTATTATCCTAGTATATTTTGGATGAGAAGATACCAGGATCCGATCAAAAAAAAAAGAGAGAGAGATAGAGACCAGGAAGTCTTGCTAAAGTGAAATCAGAACATCAACAATTCACAATATTTAAAGTACAGGAGCACAATGTACCTGACTATCGATGGCAAAGTACTCCAGGTTCATCTGTAAGTTCCCACCATATCAGACTATTAGTAGCATGGCATGAAAACAACTATGCTAAAAATACTAACAACAAGTTCATGCAAAGTGTTTCCATGAAATCACAGAAATAATGACAATCTCGAATGGGGGAAATCATAACCTCTCTCAAGGCACCTATGCGAGCTAAAACACTTCCATCTTTCTTGATATGACTAACCAATTCACGTGAAACAGGTGAACTGAAAAAAACAAATGCCCTAGAAACAGAACATGGTGAAAGAAAACATAAGTAAGAATGAACAAAAATCCTCAACAAAACTAATCATAACCTCCAAAAGAACAAATAAAGCAGAAAGTATCAAATGAAAAAGATCCATCATGTACTTTTTATACAGAGGTGCTCTTCCAGCCATGTCGGACAGAAACATAACAACACTGCATGACAACAAAGAAAACATGAGAGAGACATAGTGGATGGGGGTTACCATCCATAAACCATTACATTATGTAAGGAGAAGAAATATACAAAAACATCACCAACATACAAAACTTTTGCAAATTGAAAAAGGAACATGTAATGTAACTACAAGAACACAGTACAAGTAGTCAATCACCAAATTCGGAAACCAAAATACTAAGGAATGCCGATTGTCAAAATCACAGGAAAACACAACAATCATTAGATTCATAACTGTAAAGTAAATCGGTAAAAGAATCTAAAGAAGTCCAACTAACCAGTATTTTGTTGAAAAGTTGAATATACATGCATAACTATCAACAAGAATAAAGTACAAATAACTATAAATACATAAGAAAGAGCAAAAGAAACCATTACTTTTCTTTGGTTGGCTGCATGAAGTATATGGCATCCGAGGTGGGGAATGGCTGCCTTCGCCTGTATATGTCTTCCACCACTGCAGGAAAAGGTAGAAATCAAACTTTTTTAAAGTATACCTAGATTGCAAAACAAATACATTACTGTGACTCATGTTTAACACTGCACAATCCACTTTGTCACCTGTTGTTAACCTAGTTTACTTTGCATAAGTCAGAGAACTTCAGCACAAAATGACCATTAGCAGAAACCAAAAGGCATTTCTACCAAAAAAATATTAATGACATGACTCACAAGACAAATGAGAAATGAATTGACCAAGATAAAAAAATGACCTCAATCCCATTTTAAGGAACTCTTAACCCTTTAGACAGAATTAGTAGTTAGTAGCAGCTTCTGTTGGGTGTCCAAGTGTTATTATTCCATAAAGCTTTAGAAAAAGAAAAACAGAAGGTAAACATGCCAATTACATGGAAATTGAAACCACGTGTACTGGAAAGAAATAGCTAATTTATCACAGGATAAGATTTGACCCAATTTACTTACACCCATGTACTTTGAGCAATCTTCACTTGCACCCTCTCAATTTCATTTTTGGATAGTTACACAGCATTATTCTTCGGTTTTGATTTAGGGGTCTTAAGGGTGTAAATTTATAAAGGTCAACTGTTTGAAGAATAGGCTTTTTTGGGGTACAAAATTTAATTACAATAGTTCCAATAAATTGACGTCTGATTAAGATGAGCAATCCCATTTGACAATACTAGTTTTGGTAATTAAGAAGCATGATCGCTTCAAAAGAAAAATCCACTCTTGATTAAAAAAACAACTTTCTAAATGATTTAGCTGCTAACTAAAGAAAGCCAAAAAAACATAAACCTGTCAACATAGACACCAAATAAAGAAAACTTCGCTAATATACCCAGCACCTAACTCAACCAATTGGCAATAAGTGGAGAGGTCGCCCAATCTCATATACCAGTTTTGGAGGTGATAATTAAACACATGTACGAAAAGCTCCAACACTCCCCGCGAGTGCAACAGCCCACTAGCACGTGGATATGTCACAAAGAATCCATAACATATGAATTGCCTTGAAACAATGTGCATTTGTGGCACACACATAGGGAGAATCAATTAATAGTTAAATTTAGACTCTTGTCCAAATGCTTCTAAAAGTCTAGCTCTAAATCATCTAACTCAAACATACAATGAGCGAAGAGGCTGTCCAACTCATATACAAGTTTTGGAGGTGGCATTTTAGAATGTCTGATAAGCTCCAACACGCCAACTCTAAAAAAATTCATGAAAAAACCCCTTGTGGAAAATCCACTTGTTCCAACTCCATAAGAGCTCGAATCTTGTACATTCAACAAAGCATAAAAAAAATGGTCATGCCACAGCGATGGTGGGAGCCATTGGTCCATTTGGTAAAGATCACATGATTTTCATTTTTATCCTTTTCCCCTTTCCAAGGTTACCGCTCTTAAGGGGATGGCCGATCATTACAGCATTATGCCTTGTCAGCACAAAACAAAATACATTGGTAGGAACACTGGTGAGTAGACTAACGTGTTGCTTGAGGGTAAAATACCAATAACACCAATGACATAGCAAACGAGTGGGGAGACTCTAAGATATCCAACGGAAAAGAAATAGAAAGCAATCATTGCATGTTTTTAACATGCAAGTTTGCTACAGACACTAACACTTGTACCAACAATTGCACAAACTCTCTCACATGGGATATGTGGGACCCACATATGAGTGGTAGGTCCCACATATCCCATGTGAGAGAGTTTGTGCAAGTGTTAGTACAAGTGTAAGTAGCTCTATCTTTTCTCTTTTTTTTTTTTGGTACAACGGAAAATAGGCAAACAGAATTCAAATCCTTTTTTAACATGGCATATTAGGATGCATTATTTCATAATACAACATCAGTGAGAACAACAGCCAAGAGCAAATTCACAAGGAAATATTATTTACCATAACGCCAACAAAAATGCATGTACTTGGCAAAAACATCTAAAAAAATATAAAAAGTAGATAATTGGCAATTAAAATTTGTCGAGACTAGCCTTTTATGTCTTACATGCAACTCCTTCCTCTGTTATATCAGCCATCTTGCATGCGTAAGACATTATTTTGGTAGTCACTCTGTCCATGACAAGTACCTAGAGGTAAGAGTATCAGCTATAACTGAATCTGAACTATGTAAGCTTCAAACAAATAGGGGATGTCGGAAAATAGGATCATACAAAAACAACACTGAGCAACAAAATTATAATAGCCTCTAGGAAGAACAAATTACAAGAGAGAAATGACACAAGTTTCCTTCACGAGAAAATACTATCCAAGCCTTGCCGAATTCTTTACGTAAAAATTTACAATTCATCCTTAGTTTCCAAAGCTGCCCACATAAAAGGATAGGCATTGATCATCGTTGTTCGCTTGATTCCAAATAACCCCAATCTAACACAAATAACATCGTATAGTCTTAGAACAGCCACCACAACATTTTTAACAACTTATATTTCCATACATTGATGGAAAAAGGATATTAACCTACAAACCTGACTATTGAACCAGTGGTGAAGCCTACCCAAAAAAAAAAAAAATTCCCGGTTTACAAATTATATACAAACAAAAGAGATAGCGGAAGAGTGCAAAGTGTAAATGGACATGATATGACTTTAGCAAAGGACAGAAAAGTTGGGTAATGTGTATAAGATATACTTACAAAAAGATATACTTATATACAAAAAAATCCCGGTTTACAAATTATATACGAATAAAAGAGACAGCGGAAGAGTGCAAAGTGTAAATGTACATGATATGACTTTAGCAATAGTCAGCGGAAGAGTTCACAAAAATCTTTAGGAGAAGATATACTTACAAAAAGTATATAAGGTATACTATTGCCTGTTCCTAGCTTGTTTGACAAAAAATTTGGGTAATGTGATGGGCCTTGAATGGACTCTCTCAGCTTCCTAGGGACCATCTTGATGGGGCAACTTGAGCGCCGAATGTCAACCAAAGAAGTTCTTAGTCCAATGCTTTTATTTGGTAACCTCATGAAGCAGTTCTTAAATTTTTTATTAAAAAAAAAAAAAGAACCACACCTAAATGGTTTGAAAAACAACTGTTTTGCCCCAATAACTAGCTAGAATAGGATTTCTACTACTCGGAAAGGAATATACACATAAAATATCCACCAGCATGTTCCGGATAATCAGCAAAAGAATAGTCTTCAAACTACGGATCATTTTTTAGTACGTCTCAACGTTACCTTCCATGTTGATTTCGAGTCCCCAGTTTTGGTTGATCGAATCATTTCATACAATAATCCTACAAACATACATTCAAATAAAGCCAATAGTGAGATAATTATGAAGATACCACACACATGAATCAACAGAATAAATCAGTTGGCTGCAAATGAAGTAAGGGGTTCTGATCGTTAATAAAAGTAAGATAATAAGATATTAACGCTGGCAAAATAATCACAAACTAATGGCATGCCTCCAGGCAACTGAATTTGGGGTAGACTCATTAGAACAAAAATTTCTACTAGGCAATCGCATCCGAAAAAATAAATTTTTCGTGGCAATTTAAAAAACAGAAGAATAAACAACACTAAAGTAAGAGTAAAGGAAGACTCACGGTCACGAGTAAGTTGCCTGAAGTTCCTGTAGTCGCCGCCATGAGACGACGTATCAGAATCAGAAATCGACATGGCTGGTGATTCAAACTCCTACTGATTCACTTCTTTTTCAATCTTCTCTCACTGATCAATCTATTGAAATCCAAGAATTTGGGTTAACAGATTTACAACAGATCGTACTGATCAAAATCAAGAATTTGGCTTTCTAAAATAGGGGTTTTGATTGAGAGAGAAAGAGTCGTGAAAAAGGTAAATATTGGGATTGAAATACTTATTTGACTAGCCGGAGCCGAACGTTGAAATGTAGTATTAAACGGCTTCGACCGTCCAACCGGTTCGGACGGGTCTCTCTCTCTCTCTCTCTCTCTCTCTCTCTTTCTCAAGCTTCGTGAAGAAAGAAGGCTATCACGAGGGCGACCCTAAAAGCACGCTGAATTCTTCTAAGAGCGCCCAGTTTTGTCACATTCGGTCAGGAGAGAATGTTGTGGCAATAACAACATTTGACTTGCTCTAGGATAAAAGTCTTTACGCGTACGTACGGGCGCATTTGACCCGGCTTGCAGCCAAGGCCTTCCTCCAAGCCTCAACTTATAAGTGGAAGAAATCGATTTTTGCTTAATTTTAAGGAAAATGATTTTCACACTCCTCTTTTAGCCATTCACACTCTTTTTTTGTCTTTTTCTCATGTGAAATTACTACATTGTCCTTCACATGAAAAAAATGATTCAAAATGTAAGGGTAATATAGTAATTTCACATGAGAAAAAGACAAAAAGGGAATGTGAATGGCTAAAAGGGAGTGTGAAAATCATTTCCCAATTATAATCATGTTGCATTGTGCATATCGATTTTCATTTCTTGTGTTTTTAACAGGCGTGGATAGAATTTCTTTTTTTTAGGACCGGAATATTGATTTGTACTATTAGGCTCCGTTTGTTTCGGGCGGAAAACATTTTCTAGGAAAACGTTTTCTAGGAAAACATTTTCCATGGAATATTTTCCAGTGTGTTGGCAAAATGAAAAACATGAAGTCAACGGAAATTGTTTTCTTGGTCAATGGAAAACCATCCCTTATAAGGCAGAAAATGATTTCCCAAAAAACTATCCGGAAATCATTTTCCAGAGAGCTGTTCCCAACTCCCCGACGCCCCGCCCTCTGAAATCTCAAAACCCGACTCAAACTCAGAGGACTCACTCCACTAGTACTCCACACTCTCTCTCTCTCTCTCTCTCTCTCTCTCTCTCTCTTTCTCTCTCTCTCTCTCTCTCTCTCACACACACACACACACACACAAAAGCTCTGTAAATTCCTCGACACCTTCTGCAATCGCTACAGCGACTACTTCAGCGCCACGTCAGCCAACCACGGGGTCTCTTTCTCCTGCATGATTTTGATACATATCTCATAGTCGGCCGTGACACCATTCCGTATGCATTTTTGCTCCTGTACGGGTTACCCTTTTTGAAAACCAGTCAATCAACATTCTCAATTTTGTTAGACATGCAATTGATTCATAAGAATCATTTGGGATGGTAATTTACGAAGATTGCATTATAGAGATGAAACCAAACTAAATCAAATATACGCTTAGAACTAAATGAAGGGTGTAACTTGTTGGAAGTTTGTTGCGGTTCAGTTTTATTGAGCTTTTCATGTTATTGAATTGATTTTTTTGGGGGGTTAGACCGGTAATTGATTGAGTTTTTATGCTAGAAACGTGTTAGTTTATGGATATGGGTTGAGTGTGCCCACCAACTGTTTGATAATATGATTAGCCTACCACTTTTTTTTTTTGATCAGGACTTAGCCTACAACTTGAATTTGGTTGTTAGAAGTATTTCTAATCTTGCTGGATTTTGGTCATTTTTATCATATTAGTGATTTTTTATGTCTACCAAACAATAGAAAATGTTTTCTAGAAAATATTTTCATATCACAACCAAACATTGGAAAACGTTTTCTTTTCTAGAAAAAGTTTTCCATAGAAAAGGTTTTCCGGAAAACATTTTCCGCCCGAAACAAACGGAGCCTTAATGTGTGTACCAAAAAAATAAAAAATTAAACAATATTGTTGGTAACGAATCCCCCAAAAAGGAAAAAAAAAAAAAAAGAAATGGAAAATTTGGCATGTTTCTTTTATATGTAGCAAATTTCTTAGAATTTGATCAATGTTATTTTTTGGTTATTTTCGAGATAATTTGAAACTTGAGTTATAGATTGAAAAAGGATAAAAAAAAAAAAAAACTTGAGTTATCCTGTGAAATCAAATAGATGCCTAACTTGTCTAGTAGCTACTCCCCCCCTTTGGTGGAAGATTCAAGATTTACAATGGAGAGAAACCATTTTAGGAGGAAAAACATTTGAACAACTTTTTTTTTTGGTATTCCTTGTTAAGAAAATAAAAGCATAAAACTTCAACTACCAATATTTATGTGTTACGCACTAAATCTTTCATAAAAAGGTAAAAAGTGGCACATCTCCGTCCACATTTGTCATTGTTCAATCCTATAAATTTTCAAACCCAAAATTTCTTGGAGAAAATTATCATGTCCTTACAAATTTTGCTTGTCTAAATAATGACATGGTTTATTGTTATGAAATTGTCTTTATGATTTCAATTTTTAAAATATGCCATTTTGATTCTTAAAAGGGTGGAAGAATATGAGAGTAAGTGATGGGAACTTTTTATGACATCAACAAAATCTGTTAGGTCAACAAACAGTTAACCTACCCAATGTACCAAATTGCTAATGTGATTTTGTAAAGGAAGTGAGGATAGCGATATGTCAAAGAATAAAGGGAGTAAAAATGTTACTACTAAGGGTGTGCCACTAATTTGACTTTTTAGCTTTTTTATATGAAAACTCAAAATACGCGTTGATTTTTTATGATTTTTTATGTAATGTATTTTGAGGGGATGACATGTTTTGAAAAACGTAATAAGCTGACTTTTGACTTAATGAAACGGGGCCTAATTCAAGATCAAGTGCATGCAGGGGATGCCAGTTTAATCTGCCCTTTGTTATAGTAATCCCTCATAAATAGTAGTAATTGATTCGTGCAAAGAAGAATAAAGGGATTGAACACAATTATCCATCCCAAAAAATTGTACTAAAAAAAATTAGACCTATATAATTGCGACCAATACCATCCATGTCCATGTATATACAACAAGAGAATACAACAATCTTATTCTATAATTTTAAGCCTACCAAACCCAAAAGGGTCCCCAAAAGGGAGAAGTTTTTATTTCGTGGTCTGTCATCCGAAATGCTTTAAAAAATGGGGAGCACCACAAATGGCGGCAATCGGAACGACGAGGAACATGATCATCATCGGAGAAATCTTCAGGCAATCACTGCCGCTGTTCTTGGGTCATGTTGTTGATATTGTAAGCATACTTTCTGTTAAGTTCCTCGCGCCTATGATTCATTAGGTTGAACAACGAACCCATTCCCATGCTCTGAATGTGAGGAAATGCACACTATTGGTTTTGTTTTTGTACTGTTCTGTGTAAGAAATTCGTTGTTTTTTGTGGTTATCATCGCCTACTTTCTTGTGCACTGAATAGAGTGTCGTGTTGTTTTGCTTGTGTGAGGAAATTGAAGATTGTGGTATAGCTAGTCCCTTTAGTAGAATTACTGAACATATAGAGTTCATTGTTTTGCTTAACTACCAATTATAAGACTTGGCAATGTGAAAATATTGATGAGCTAGCTTCTCAATAACATAGCCGGTTTCGGATATTGGATAAATTCACCTTTTTGTCTAACCATTATAGGCTTGTGGCTTTCTGTCTCTCTATACATATGTTCGAAAATGATAGGTACACACCCATCAACCGCACCTCCAACCACACCCCTCTCACTTATGAGTTCGCCCCACAAATAATTGTGAGACCCACATATATGTGAGAGGGGTGTGGTTGGAGGCTGACTGGGTGTGCATGTAGCATTGTTGTGATATACATGTACATAGATCTATATATTTTTACTCTTTCAAGTGAAGTAAGAATATCAGGTATTTTAGTTTCTTGCAAGTTGCAACTCATTCATTCACTGCCTATGTAGCACCGACTCGGATACACCAACTCGTTGATTTCAAAAAATTGGAGGACACGACACCTTGGGGGACACATTTTAAAAGACATAGCTCTCATTACAGATGTGCAACACTTCATATACCTTAAATTATATTTACCAGAGTGTTTCAACGAAAAGTACTTCATCATTCTAATCAATAAACCATAATCCGTCACACAAAAGATACGTTTTCCCGAAGTTTTACTTAGATTCTACTTTTTTTTTTCCCCGACTTGCTTTCCGAGTGTCCAAAGCATTTTTTAACATGTCCCCAGAGTGTCTAAATGGAAAAAGTGAAGGAAAAAAAAAAAAAAGAACACTTTGAAATTGAGTGTCGGACAAGTGACTGGAGAATGTGGGTGTCTAACAAGTGTCCGACACCTGTATGTGACCTCCAACAAAGTGTTTGTGCTACATAGTTTAGTGCCAAATCTCAAAAGTGTGAAACCTATTATCATGTTAGTATCTTACATGGGATCTATTGTTGTTTACCCTCCTATATCTCCACCTAAGAAGTACGTGTACTGGTAAGAGTAGAGGTACTGGTACGACACTAGTACGTCGATACAACAAAACCTAAAAATTGTAAGGTTTGGGTACGGCTATAACACATGTAATTTATATGATTTAAAAAACATAATAATTACCCTTTAAATAAAGGAAATAGCTAAATGACTTGGGTAATTAGGAATCCAACATCAAGTACTAGTTTAATGCTAAACTTAAGGGGCAAATTAGAGTTTAATGCCATTATTAATGAAACTATAGACCAAAATTGCTATTTTGTAATAAGCTAAAGCATAGAAAGAGGATTATCAACTTTGTTTCATTTCTGTGTTGGATATGGCTTGATATAGCGAGATACTTTTGGGGTACAGAAAATGTCAAAGAGAGAAGTTTCGGTACTTGTTTCCTGTACCCGGTATGGATTTAGAAGTACCATGCAAAGTACCGGTACCCGGTACATTAAGGGTACTCGTATGCCCATCCTTCATAGATCTCCACTCATATTTTTCGGGATATTGAGCCTTTGAGAAGGATTCTCGTGCCAACTATTATGTCCGAAGAATTCCAACTTTCACTAAAAGGGTGTGCCTTTCTCAGTTTACCCCCCGAGATTGGAATTTGTAACCGAGCAGAGGCTTTGTGAGTTCTGATCAATTACGAGGAGAGAAAATGAGTCAAGTGCCAAATCCCATAACAATATAAGGATGATATTATTGTCATGGATTCTCTCCCCTTTGCTTTTGAATGCCAGGAGTACGAGAGAATACCTTCACTGATTGGCTTCCATTTTCACTTGATGCAAATTTTATGGATGTGGAGTCTGTCTCTCTTTACTTGGTAATTCTGCCAAAGAAATAGACAAAAAGGTGTTCGTGAAATACTGAAATAGACAACAATTATCTAGTTTTTTCTTTGGATTATAGATATCTGTATTGTCTTACTGGATATCTTTTCTGCAGACTGTTTGAATTTTCAAACTGTAAATGTCGATAAAGGTCTGGCGTTATCTGTCAATATCCTTCCTATCTACTTGTCCTTCACAATTTTTGGCCATTTAAAGACCACGTTAAGAAATGGTGGGCCTTGGGCCAAAATTTCAATAATGGTCTGGCAAATTGTTTGTCTTTCACTTTAGGGCATAGCTCAATCCACTCTCTTTCTTTTCAATAGGGATGTTGTTCCATCTGTTATGCTTTTTATCCAATACTATTCCATTTATTATGCGGTGAACACCAAGCTGGACATGCAATTTAATGTTCAAGATGCCTATTTGTTAAGTGAGGGTCAGGGAGAGGAGTATGCAAATGGTCAGTTGCTCAAAGTCCTTATTGTGTGCTATTTATTAGACCTTCAGTCAGTTTAGATTCTTACTCTTTTTGAGGACTGGAGTTCGCAGATTTCCTGCTCTAGCTGTAGGTATTCAGGCCACATAACCAGATCTACCTAGCCTAAAAGATTGGAGAACTCAACCAGAAATTATATATTCTGTCTATATGTAAACAAAATCGAGAGGGGCATTTCATTCTGTACAAAAAAGACCTAAGAAGCTGCTTCAATGGTGATGTGGATAGCCGGATACCACCGGCACTGTAAACCTCAGCCACAAGAAAACAAAAGCTAGTGTGTCAACTAAACACTTAGCAATGGCTGAGCTCCCTACAATATTCATCAGTCATCAGAAATCTTCTAATTTCTGGCAGAGTCGGTTCATAGATTTCGGAGGCCTAAATCGAACTTATTAAACGAGGCCTACCCTATATTTTGCATACAAAAATTTGTCAATAAGGAGTCTTTATAAAAACCACCGCAAAAGATTTATCATTACAAAACAGAAAATACTAACCTATAGTTATCCACAAATATACAACCGCTACAATATTTCAAAATCCATCATTTGAACATTTGTCTTCTCGCACTTTTAGCAGCAAACATATTAATTAAGTCTTCATAATCAAGCATATTCACCATATCCTTCTCAGTGGACAAAATAGCCAATCCATTTAACCTTTCTTGAGACATGGTCTAGTATATATATGTAGGATTCCTAAATAATTGGGGGCCCTAAAATTTTGATTTTTTGGTGGGCCTAAATCCCATGCTTCTTGAGATTCATGTCTAAGACGGCTCTGATTTCTGGTTGTCTCTATAAAGTAGCCGCGACTTTTATCAACCTGCGTATTATGGATAGTGTTTGCAAGTGCAGTCCCTTTTGGCTTTGTAAAGAATCTTCACTCCTGGACTGTTGTACTTCATAATGACAGTGGTCTATTTCTTTGATCCAGCCATGAACAGATAGAGCAAGTGTTCTATACGGGACCAACTGGTTTGCTGTATAAATGCCTCACCCACTGTTCTGTCCACTATACTTGGCCTATTTAAGCATGTACTCATAGGTCACAAGATAAAGGAGAATTTTTGGATAGCCGATGACCTGAGGTGAAGTATACGAGAAAGTAGAAACCACATGACTGTATAATTCGTTCATTTGTAAAGAATGGCGTCTAACAAACTCCTAGCTATCCATTACATTGTATTATTCAGATAAATATGTGAGGCAACAAGTATTGGTGGACTGCATTAGTGATATTATTCTGGATTTCGTTGGATTCAATAACATGGATCTAATTCACCTGTCTCACCAACATATTTAGGCTCCTCTGTCCCAACTTCCCTTTTTATCCTTCCTAACTTGCTACAGTTGTACTTTTTAAATGTGTCTTATTTTCTTTAGTGCAAAGAGAAGAATGGTGTCATTTTTCTACTTTTTTTTGCTGGGAATATTTTTATTGTTTCGTCTGTAACTTTCTTGTTCTGAACAGGAAAAGAATCGGATAAACGAAGACGGGAGCTTGTGATTTGTTCGACGAAGACCAGAAGACAAAAGCTCAATCTGCCCTCAACTCCTTTCTTCTTTCCATTTTTTATCTTATGTGCCCTCAAACCAAATGATTTGATTCCATTTTTCTTATTCAGGGTCAACATTGAAGATTCTTCAGAGAAACTACGGGTACGAATGAAAAGTACCTCAGGTAGTAACCAGTGCACATCTAGTTTACTTCTTTGTCCAAGAGCAGTGTACATCCACTACTCTGCATATGGTTCAAAATTCAAACAATAAGAATACCCCGTACTGAAGTATTGACCCATAAATTCTTTTTTGGGCATCGTATTTGTTAATCTTTCAGTCGAAATAATCTGCAAGTCTTTCGGGATGTGTCCCTTGATTGATGCGATTTTAATTGTCTTATCAATCAAAGTGGTGGTGAGCTTTCCTATTTCTTGATCTGTTTTTGTATTGGTAAATGAATAAAACAGGCAATCATTGATACTGCTTCATGTCCCACCACCTACTTCAAAAGAGCAAGTCTAAAATAGCCAAGTTGTAAGAGCTTTTTCCTTTGCAAGTTTATCCCCAAGTCTTGATGCATGCTATTCTACGAGATTGGTTTTTTCTCACACCCCTGAGAGGTGAGTAGCTTCCACTGCTTTAAATGGAAGCTACTCCCTTGCTTAAGCCAGTCGGAAAGGGGGGTGAATTTTATTCACCTGCCATAAAGTGTGAACAAAATTGTTTTTCTTACTCTAGTGTACTGTATGCCTTTTTGTGCCGTGTCCAGCCAAATTTTTATTATTTCTATCATTCCTCTATAGTGAAAGAGCCGCCATTGGAGAGAAGACAAGGCTGCAAAGCAAGAAGGCTCTTTAAGAAAAGAAGGCTTTCAAAACATACAAAGAGGCTTGGGACTGAGCACCAGTTGAAGCTGAAATTTTCAAGGTACGCAAGGTTTACTATCTTTCCCTTGCTTTCGCATTTGATTGATACGAAAAACATTAGACTACAGCCGGGTTATAATCACAACCCTATAAAGTCAATTAATCAGGAAAGCAGAGCTTAATGGGCATCAAGAGTGCATTGCTGTTGCCCTGCTAATTCCAAAGTTCTGCATAGACCATTAGACAAAATGTTTGTTTAAGGTCATGTTCTGTTATAGGCCTTTAGATGGCTTCGATTTTGGTCACTGAGTTTTCGAAACCCCTGGTCTCCTTTTTCTGTGCTGCATCTGGGATTCTGTTAAACTTGTGTATAAAGTTTGACAATGAGGAGACTATATGGATCACCTCGATTTATGCCACCGAGAGAGAGAGAGAGAGATTTCTGCATATACATTTATACAATTATTTGTGCAAATTATGCCCTCCTATGTTAATCAAGAGGAAGAAGGGAAAAACATATTTCTAGGTTAAGAGTTCTTAGTTCACAAACTGAATCAGGAAAATAAAAGAATTATAAAGTATATATCTACTCATGGGTGACAGATCTATTCTAACTGTTGCTCATCTCACTTCCTGATGACATACTCCTCGCCCGATTGCCGATCAAAGTGCTTGAACCACCGGTTTTCACCCTTACCTGAACCCAAACTTTCTCCGCTTGTTGCTACGTGAGCGATATCCAATCCCTTTCCAACAGGCAAAAACACAGATCTCACTAACCGCCTTGATAAACCATCAACAACACTCCTCCACCTAAAATCCGAAGCTACTCTTCTGGTCGCATTTTTGCACACCAAAACTGCTCCCCGGTGACCTAATTTTGCTATCCTCAGTATCCTGTCAAACTCATTGTGTTTGGAATCCACCACCAAGAAATCTATTCCCATCAACCCCACCATCGCTTCTTCGGGCTCGCCGACAACAACTTCCGGCGACATTCCAGCCTTTTCCATGGATTTGGTATACTCCAATCTCGAGTCTTGGTTAGGAACCACACACACGTGCCTTCCGCCTGTGTGGCGGCTCGCGACCGCCAGTCCAATGCTTGTGGTGGTTGTTCCGCCCTGTGACCATGTTTCGACGATCAGTCTCGCGTTCCACCCTGCGGCCATGGCTGAAACGAGCTCAGCCACGCTTGATTCACGGATAAGTTCGCACTGAATCGGTAGCCATTAATTAGAGATTGGCAAGCAAAAGGAAAACAATAGCTAATCAAGAAAGTTATAGACATGGGGTTGCTTACAGATTTGACGGTATCTATATAAGCTTTTGAAGCTGTGTCTGGAGACCAAACTAGCTTCATCTGTCTCTCTTGTATTTTCTTCCTTGTTCTTCAAGTTGCTCTCTCTGTCGAAAGGGGAAGGAAATGATTAGTATATGTTGCGGAAGATTTGGCGAAGTGGTGGGGGTTTTTAAATGAGAGAAAGTGAGCTAGCCCCCCAACGAAAGAAGAAAATGCGGTCCATGTCATTCAGTTGACATTATTGCATCCGCGTAAGTCCAACGTGGTTTTTGAGATTACAATGGATTATGGTACTATGTTGTTTCCTGGAACTAAATTCTGTTTTTCCATGATTTTTTGAATTGAATATATACTACTAGTAATATACAGCTGGTCATGTACCCAATCCCTAAACTAATTACAAGCAGCGGTGCTAAGCAGAAGATCTAGGGTAGTTATTATTTGTTTTTATAACTCGGGTGTCCGGCGTAGTTTACAAACACCTCGACTAATTTTAAGGCCTCTTTTCGCTTGCGGGATCCAATTAAAGCCGGAGCAAAACTCCAAATAGACTGACCCTAGAAAAAAAATTGATAGCACCTGAGATATTTCAAACCCGAGACTTGGTGTTAATCACCAGCCAACCCTTTTGGGGTTATCTGGGGTAGTTATTGTATCGTTTTATCTTATGGCATCTTGACTGGTTCATACCAACTGCTGGGGGGGTATCAGATCGTTGTGATTCCACACGCACCCCCTACTTGGCAACCTTATCTCATTGGTCACTGGATTTCCCCAGCTTGCTTTTCTCATTGCAATAATTAACATTACTTAAAAAAAATTACTCACTTTACATTCAATTATGCCAATAATCTTGACTTGTGTTACAACCATGAATGAGTGAAGAAATTTATTGATGAAAAAATGAAATCTTCATTTGATTCTCCGACTACTTCTCTTTCTCCGTAGAAGTTCATCTAAGTTCTTAATTTTAACACCCCCCAATGGGTTCAAGATGTGTGTTGTGCACCAGTTATGGGTCCACTTCGGGTCCCATTATTTGATCCAACCCGAAGCATTTTGTATGGGAGTACTGATTTTTTCGGTTCTTTCAATTGATGGTTTTAACCATGCCATGTACTCTCCAAGCGTTTCCACTACACTCGACAGTCGGCACTAATCATGGAGCTTAACGAGTTTTAAAAATATGTTTATCTTATTTATTTATGAGGTGGGTCAAACTCAAATAAGCTTTCATGGATCCAAACAAGAGTCGATATCTAGTACTCCTACTTTAATGTTATTTTTTAGATTATGTTCTTTGTACCGTCAACAGTTATCTATGAGATTTATGCACCTGCTGTATTTTAACCCGTCAACAAATAATGGTAAGTATCTCTGAGATAAAAATTACGGGATACTAACCGAATATTGACATGCACAAATCATATCCGAGGGCTGTTTACCATCATTTTTTGAGTGTTTTGTTTTTATTTCTCTTCGTACTATCACTCTGCGTGATATAAAGATCTATGATGCATCTTAGTATCTTATTACTACTGTTAAAGCAATAAATCCCACAATTGTTTAGGTATGGGATGGGTGATCCACCTACTACGGAAGTGGTATAACTTCTCCACCTAATAGCTTTTAAGCTCTTGGGGGTTGAAACCAATGCTTCCATATTATATCATGCGGGGCTCAATATTCTACCCCATGTTTCTAATATTAGAGGTAACAATAAAACTATTGGTATACCATTCGGTGGACAACAAATGCACACCACGTTGTGTGGAGTCCATCTTGGAATTCCACTCAAAGGATTGAAGCCTCTCAATTTTTTTTAAATATTATTTGAAGGATCCCTGTATACATGGTCAGCGAGAAAGAGTTTTGAGCAGGATTATTTGAATATTGATCGATTAAATGATTTATCCATACTTTAATCGAGTTAAAATTAGTGCTATTATGAAAAAGAAAATGTGTAGCACACCCCTATCTGATTGATAAGATCGGACACCAAAGTGGGCATGTAATTTGATGGTAAAATTTGTTTGGTCTAGTTAAAATCAATTTATTTGAATTTAATATGAAAATATGGGTCGGGTTAAGTTAGAGCGTCACCCCGCTATTTTACCAATTTTGTCGATCTTGATATTTTTTGGCAAACGGTTCAAGCCTTTTTATTCTCGGGGGACAAAAGAAAGGTCAAGAATGTAAACTGAAAGAAATGGAACGAGGGAAGGGTAGCTTCATCGAGAAGAGGTGAAGCGGTCAAATTCAAAATCAAATTCAAAATCAAAGTCAAAATCAAGAAGCAAACAAGAGAGAGAGAGAATGACATTTCTCCACAAATGGAATCCGTAGGATATGGTTTAATTTTACTACTTTTCTCTCCTTGTCAAATTGTTAACTTATTCCACACGTTATTACTAATTTGATCAATACCTTCCTAACGTTCTTGATTATGGTCTGTAAAGTCCAATAGAGGGTGTCTGTTAGAATTGTCCAAAAAAAAAATTGTCATTTGGGTGAATTATAACTACTTTTTTTCTTGCATTTAATTGCTGGAAAAATGTTTTCAATAGCCATAAAAATGATCCCCTGTGATTGAATGGGTTTTGAAAAGAAAATTTGAGAAGAATTTTTTAGATAGTGTTTCGTTGGATTTTTGAAAAGGAGAATGATTGGTGTCACGCCCTGATTTTCATAAACATTGTTATATTATATTCCACGTGGAAGTCAACAACTTCCACGGTCAAAGTCAAATACATCTCAAGTTCAAGTACAAGAATCAACCATTTACCGTACCCAATTTACATTACACAAGTTTTAAAGTGGCAACTTGCCTTTACAAAAGATGAAAACCAAAACCAAATACTTGTTCGTCATATCCAAAACAATGAGTAATTAAATAACTTCGTTGAAATCTTTCAAAATGGTAATGCATGCACATCATCACGCCATGTCATGCTCCTCCATGCTAAGTACTTGAAAATTTTAAGGGTGGACTCACTAGCCCAGTAGGAAAACATCTATCGATTCTAAATGAAAATGAGATGCTCATGACGTGCAACAAAGAGACCAGCTTAATACAATAAGGCAAGAGGTTTCTAGATAAACACTAAAAATGACACGGAGCTCAAGAATCGCCAATTTAAGTCAACAAGGAAAGTAACCATTTAATATGACTAATAGAATCATGAGAGAAAGCTATAAACATCACAAGGATCTATAATCATCAACATAGATCGAGTACCGCCTCGTTGTAACCAATTCCTATCCGACACGTCACATGTGTCCCCAAAACATTTGTGTCATGTTTCTTATCCATTCATTTCATTCATTATATTCCGGGCATACCATAAAGGCCTCGTGTCACTCCGGGCATGCCATATAGGCCCCGTGTCATTCCGGGCATACCCTTTCGGGGCCCGTGTCATCATTACCACGTGTCCATATCATTTCATATTCAGTAATGTCATCTCGGTGTCCATGCATGACCTCAACTCAATCCTATGCTCAAAGCCCTGATTCGATCGGTTATCGTCCAACTAGTGTCATTAGATGTCAACCAAGTAATACGAACCCCGAGGGAACTTAAGGTAACATCGGATACGCTAAATTATACTCATGACACGCATCTCAAGGTGTTTTCAAGTCAATTAGAATGAACATAGTATGCACGTCGCACAAAACAGGCCAAAACGGGTCAAAATGAGCAAAATCACCTTTAAGGGGGTTTGGGTCGACCCAAAATGTAAGTTGGGTCGACCCAAAAGGGTCCTGAGTTTCACAGAAGGTTTTGGGTCGACCCACTACAGGGTTTGGTCGACCCAGAAGCCTTACGAGCATATTTTGAACAGTCTCAGTATTTTCGCCATAATTTTTCACACCGAACTCCGTTTTGGACGTATTATATATCAAAACGTAGGTAATTTGAAGAGGTACAACATTGTAGTTTTACACTTTTTCCAATTCTGCATTGACGTTGCCCAAAAAGTGTAAATAGTGACCAGTTCTAGCAGATTTTCACCCAAGGTGGGGAATTTCAACCCAACTCAAATCAAACCCACAAATTGACTAGGAAATCACTTAGGAAATACATAGAACAACTCCACATCAACATGGTAAGACTAGAATGCTTCCACAAAGGCTTAAAGCAAGGATTGACTAGGAAATCACTTAGGAAATACACACACAAACACCAAATTTGCATTGAGAGTTGAAGGATGATCCCCTACCTCTTGAGATTAAGCTTGATAACACCTCCAATGTCAAGAACCCCAATTCTAGCTTCAACTCCAAGAGAAGTTCTTCAAACACCGGGGTGAAAAAGGCACACCAACGCGTAGAGCACGCGATTTTGAGAAGCTTTCGTGAAGGGGCTAAGTTTGGAACTTGGGATTTGGCTTAGATTGGTGGAGGAAATGATTTGAAGAGCTATGGAGGAGAGAGAGGGAGGAGAGGACTGATTTTTTTGGGGAAAGAGATGATGTTTTCTCTCTCTTCTCTCACCACACACATATACATATACACCTCATCACACCCTTAAGTCAAATTACACCAAAAGCCCGAATGTGGCTTGTGTAAACCAATTCCCTCCCAACACTACACATCACATATATCCTCTCATCACTCAATCAATTTTATCATTATACGCAATTTCACACATTACCCCAATGTTATTTATGAAAAATAAATAAAATTTTACGGGTCTTTACAATTGGAGAGAGATAGAGAGATAATAGGAATAATGAGATAATAAGTGGAGAGAGAAATGTAAAAAATGATTGGAAAAAAAGAGAGAATCTTTTTGAAAAAAAAAATTTAAAAATGAGAAGAAAAAGTAAGTGAACAAATTTCCACGAACAAATGTACCCCACATATTTATGGATAACAAAATTGGCTCCACCAGCCCTCATCCGATCGGAGTGATCCAATCGCATGGGGTGGGGTTGGGGAAATTTTGAAAAACCCGATCGCATTTGGGATGATGTTACCACGCCCTCTCACTTGCTCCTAAATATTGTTATGCACAAAAATATATTTCCACCCTTATTATTATACCATCATACTAAACAAATTAATATTTCAATCCTCATATTTTTACCTTTAGGCTGTGTTTGGGTGACCGGAATTTTGAATAGGAATATGATTACCGAAAATCAAATTCCTGAGAATTTTATTGGGTAGTAATAGAAATATAATTACTGAGAATCCAATTCTTAAGAATTTAATATCTGGAGGAATTGCATTTCGGTGTTTGGATTAATTCAGTAATTTGACGCGAGAAACTATTATTTTGGAAGTTTGTTAAAGTCAACATTTTCTCTTCTTAATGAAATACTCTGGACCATGAATGAAGGAAGCATGGTAATGAGTACAGAAATTGACTTGGGTCTCTAGGCCTGCCCTCCCTGATGTCTTTCGACTTTGATTTGGGGGCATGGTTCTACAGCAAATGTCCCTGTAGCTCCTCGGTTCTTGGAGGTTTAGGGGGGCTACTGTTTCAGCTAGATGGGTTCTGTTATTGTTGTTGTATCTCCTTTTCTTAATGAGTCAGGAATCTGAGATTCCCATGGGGTAAGGAATCAGATTCCCACTCAGTCCGACAATGTGATTCCTGGTTGAATATGTCATCAAGAATCACATTCCTATTCTTGTATATGTCAAACGTCGGAGTCAGAAAAGCCTGACATCACATTCTCGTTCATGTCTCTTCCAAACGTTGGAAACATGGGTAGAAGGCATCTCATTTTCATTCCCTTTTGAGATTACTGTCATCCAAACTGAGTCTATGCCTAACAAACTATATTTTCCTCATTATACTAAAATATCAATTTATGCATAACTTTTCTCCTCCAAGTTTCCTTGAAGTTAAGCCATTATACCTCATTTTTTTTAGGGGTGGGGCGTGGATGAGAGCACCCACGCATTATCCGATTGGGTTCAGGGCGGGGCGGGATGCGGAAAAATTTGCCCCGCCCTGTTGCCATCCCTACGAATATTACCTATTCGGATCCAAATTCACTAGGTTTTTTTGGACGATTAGAGGTGCAGTTAATGTCTAGTGGTGCTACGCTGGTGTTGATGGTCGTGAGCAATTTAATGATGGTATTAGGGCGAGGGGTTGTTTGAGAATTTTTCCAATGCTTCTGGGTAATGTTGAAATATTTCTCAGTTGCAAAATGCAATGACGCTGTGGTGAGGCTCGAGGTTGAAAGCTGGTATAATGCTCACTAAGGAAACTGGTCTTGTATCTGCCTATAAAAGAGCATCTAGAGTTCCATCAACTCTTGTTTTTTTTTGTTTTCTATAATACATGGGGGATGGGGGAATGAGACTCGATCCCGGAATACAATGTGGGGCATCCAAGAGCTCTACAGTATGAGTTAGCCACCACTTGCCCATCTACTTATGAGACTAAATTGTTAAAAAGAGGGGCAAGAAACTCGCCTTCCACCAAGGGTTTAATACTCTTTGTGCAATCCCAACCCTTGAATAGAAATCTACTCAATATGGTGTTTGAGTTTTGAACATAAAAAGATGATCACCATTCTATCAACTAAACATACTGAAATTTCCAAACTACTGCAAGAATTAAGATATTAGCTTGTACTAGATAAACCAATCACACAATTAAAAACAATTGCACGGAACACAAGATTTACGTGGAAACCCTAAATGGGAAAAAATCACGGG
>JAXBDA010001757.1:0-50270 GCA_036023075.1 Gaultheria prostrata | reverse complement strand
GGGTGCTTTTGTAAAGAGAGAGAGAACGATTTCTGGATTGTTTGAGAGACAGGAGAGGGGCTGGCTTTTATAGAGGGAGAATGAGAGGGAAAATGAAGAGAAAAAAATGGGTTTTTGATTTTTTTAATGGGGGATTAGGGGTAGTTTAGGGGTAGTTTTAGGATGATGGTAGAGTGTATTGTACGTATAGGAATCGTAGAAGATCATCCCAGACGCTCCCTATGCAGGGAAATCTCATGATTAGATGCTCTGCAGAATTGCTAACTGGACCAGAGTTGAGCGCTCAAGGCCTCAATCTTGAGCGCTTAAGGTGTTCTTCAGGGATTGAGCGCTCAAGGCCTCAATCTTGAGGGCTCAAGGTACTTGGTGGTTTTGCTTGGTTGGATGGTTCTTGGGTTATTTTGGCTTGTTAGGTGGTGTTAGGTTGATTGGTGCAAGTTCAAGCTCATTTTCACAAGCCTCGGGTAACCATGATTGGTTTGTTTCGTCATTGGGAGTGCCCGAGTGCATCCCGGCTTCAAAATTGGGGTGTCTACAAGTTGTGATTTAACAAGGCCACCACCATTCGGTGCATCCTTGGGCATGGGTGAACGAGGCCCGTGAAACTTGGCAGGGGTGAACGAGGCCCATGAAACTCGGTTATGGGATCCAAGTCCCAATGATTGTAAAGTTGGAGATTCATAACTAACTAAAGTGGAGGTTCGATGAGTTAAGGAGTAACGATGGTGTGTGCGTGTGCATGCGTGTGTGTGTGTGTGTGTGTGTGTGTGTGTGTGTGTGTGTCTGTGTGTGTCTGTGACACATGAATGTCAAAGGGGGTGATGTATCAAACGAAAAGAGGTTGATGGACACTTAGATACAACCTTGATGTTTTAGGTACTCAAGGGACACGTGATTTCTTTATCCTTATTAGTTAGTCAATTAAACACTTGTTTCACTTATATCCTATTTGTTTCGTGCTCATATCATTCCACATGCATATAGCGATAGTAGAAGATTTTTCTACTGGTCTAGTGAGCTCAGCCTATCAATTTCAAGTACTCAAAGAGGAGCATGAAGTGGATGATGTTTTGAAAGCTCATTGAGAAGAGTTATTTCATCATCTTCTGGATCCTATCTTTTTGATAAATGATTTAGTAACTTTTTTATTATGAAAATCTTTTGACATTTGAAAATAATGTAATAACTTGGTATACTTATTTCTTATGCACTTAGGGTACGGGTACCCGGTCGACTTGAATTATGTACGACTTTGACTTAATTAGAAGACTTTGGACTTTGGCTAATAAATATATTGACTTTATTTGGAAGGAAAGTTATTCATTTGTATAATAAATTTAAGGGTGTGACAGTTTGCCACCCGAGAGAAATCGAATTCGTGAAAGACTTATTGCCTGGTACTTCCCCCATTTCTAGGCCTCCATACCGTTTTACTCCGGCCGAATCGAGAGAATTGAAAACACCGTTGCAAGAGTTGTAGGATTTAGCACTACAACAAAAACCACCTTTTATAGCATTCGAAAACGTTATCAAAAGTAACTCATAACGTTCTTATACGTTAAGTTAGCCGGTGTTATAAAAAGTCTCAACCTTTTGATAGCATTCATAAAATGCTATGAAGTATTGCTCTGCTATAGCGTTACTCCTACTATAGCATTGTTTGAACGTTATCTATTTACATTCAATTATAGCATTCTCTGAACGTTATCTATTTATATTATATTATAGCATTCTCTGAACATTATCATTTTAATAGCATTGGTTCAAGTCTTCTCAACCTGAACTTCAGCCGCAGTCCTTATGCTACTTGTGCCTTTGCCTGATGTTTATTCGCCCACTCCTTCACAGAGTGATGGCTCCACCTAGCCTATACATCATGTCTATCCACCTGAGACTGTCGTCCCATTCTTGAATGAGTTGGAGCGCTATGAGGACGTCTTGGAAAGAAAGAGCTCATAATCGCTAATTGCTTTATCAATCCATTTCAAAGGTTGACTTTGAAAAAGATAACGTTCAGAGAATAAATTAGCCCATTGCTATAAATCCAACAAGAATACATTCACCTAATTCCATACCAAACCAAACCAAACCGAGCCTTATGTCTCAAATCAATTAGGGTCGGTACATTCACCTAATTCCATACAAAATTGAATTTGAAATAATAATGTTTCATCCAAAACACAAGTACTATACATATTAACTTCACATAGAAGAAATACAAAAAAATAGTAGCTTCCAACGACAAACAAAATACAAAAAGAGACTATATAAACTTCTAAATATCCCTTAAAGCATAAATGTCTTTATACCACAAAATAAGTAAAGGAAGTGACAAGGAAAATGGTTTAACTAAGTTCCAACAAGCGGCGGTAGCAGGATCATAATCTACCATTCTCCATCTTCACAAAAAATGACGAAACATCGATCTTCTCTTTATACTTGAAGACCTACAAGGAAATAAAACATTCAGATTATATAATTTAACAGTTTCTAATCAAATCAACTTCATCCAAACAAAAGATTAATCTCTTGATCATAGCTAAAGTGGTTGAAAAAGTCAAAACTCTTTCAAAATCAACAAACCTAATGGCAAGCTCTAAATATCCAAACCTCACAAAGCAAAACCTACATAAATATTTACCACATTCTCAACAACTTTACTTCTCCACTATTTCATTTCAAAAACTATGAATACCACATCATGCCCTAGAAATCCAATCTACAACTTTCTAAGTCTTTTAATAGCGACCAACATACCTTTAGGCTCCTGAAATGACCATTCCTACTTTTGCACAACAAATTTAGCAATTAATTTCCCTGTTTCAGCAACTACAATATCACATTCCAGTAAATAAAACAATTCATAGCATGTAACATCAAACTCATACACTAAATTTGTAACTTCAAGCTCCCTATTCTACGGTTCAAGCAACAGATCTTCAACTGAAAAAAAAAATTCTATTAATTATGTTTTCACCAAACTAAGACTACACATTGAAAAGTGTAACTTCAATGAGGATTCAGAGGGCTATAGAGAAAAATAAATGTTGTTCATTCGTACCACCAGAATCACATGGCCATCACCGAGTGATTTCAACCAACGAACATATATAACATATAATGATTCAATATATATAGCCTCGATTGCATTCTAAGTACTTGGAAAACCTCAACATTAATACAGAAACCGTTCAGCCCTTTTTTGAAAGGCTGCTTGGTACAGTGGTACTTGCTTGGGATTTGGGCTATCAGTCTAATTTCAATCTGGTTTGTAAGAAAGAATCTTTGAGGGAGATGGTACTAAGGAAAGCTGAGTCAAACATTGAGAATTTCAGTTAAGAAGATAACTTTATCAATGCATAGGAAGAAGTGTTGTCGGTCAAACATAGGTTCAAATAGGTCTAGTGGTACAAATCCAAAATCTAGAGATCCATCTCTATATTAGCATACAACTTTTTTTTTTGTGAAAAACCACAAAATAACATGACCAATATATACTAATCTAACATTGGAACGAGCTATGTGAAATATAACATGACCAGCAGGGTTCGACCCAATGCCATACGCAAATTACCCAATAGATAAGGACAGAGTGAATTTATTGCATGTCGGGAGAGTAAAAAAATAAAAAATGGGAAAATTTTGTTTTTTTAATTAGTCGTGCTATCTTTTACTCATATTCATGAATGTTGTCGTCGTTCATTAATTGTTACATGCAACTGAGCCTTCATTTATATTCACCCATCTGCCTATGTCATAACCACTTAAAGGACTTCAATTTCTCTCTAAAACAATATGAGAAATTGAACAGATATTACAAAGCTTCTCAGCAGAACCTTGACCTTGAAAATTTGCTCAATGTCGGAGAAGCAGTACACTACATGAGTTGGCTTCAAAGCAAGCTCCCCAGAATATTTGTTGGACGGCCCTATAAGAATTACTATGGTGGCATCAAATTGAGAGCCAGTACATGCACTTAACAAATTTAAGGGTAGTTGCCATTAAGAGAAAAAAAAAATGGTTCCATTTAAATGTATAAGCACAATCCCACAATTCGAGATTACTGCAATTGCAAATTTGATCATGAATGGGCATTTTCCTACACTCCATCTTGTTACATCTTACTAAGGATGGACACTCTAGCAAAGAATGTCTCCTGAATTCTGACCTAATTTATGAACCAGTCACTGAATATATGCAGGGCGTTTTTGGTATATAATGTACCTGATAATTTTGGCATAGCTTTATTTGTAGATGCACCAATAGGGAAGGAGCAAAGAGAGGAAGGGTAGAGGGTCCATACTTGGGGGAGATAACAGGAGCTAAGGTTTCATGTTGTAGTTCCAATAGATGCGAACCTTTTGTGCTCCCCAATGAGCTGAAGTGTGACTTGTGTAAACCTGCAATAGAGAAACACATCAAGAACAAGTATGCAATATTAGTTTCATATTGAGATTCATACATTTGCACTTTTATACAGCTACGACACTTCTCTATAATACACAATAGTGTTTGCCCAATTTACCACCGTCTTTAGATATCACTATTGCATATTCTGGTATTGTGTCCATTATTCGCAGACCGTATATGTCTTATTGGCTCCGTTTGACTGATCGGACTAGAAGAGGATTATGAAGTCCCATAGGGTGACTAATCCCATTGCATTAATAGTGAGGGACTTACCAATAACAACATCCGTTTGACCATATGAAGATTAATTCCATTGAACTAGTAGTGAAGGACTTAACAATAACTTATCTCATGGGTTTAGATTGTCCAACCAATATATAGTCCCCCACCACTTATGGCATTAAAATGGTGGAATGAAATCCCAAGGGATTTGTAATCAAACTCTTTGTTTATTCCAGCCAATCAAACATGTCATTAGGATCAAAATGACATTAGAAATAGATGCCCAAGCAATACTACTGAGGTCAAAACTAATCAAACTTCCTTGCCCTTTTAGACACATTTTGCTTGGTAAAAGAGTACTTTTTCTTAAAAATATCAACAACAAAGTTACAACATGGTAGCTCGAATTATCCAACAGATAAATTATTTCTTACCTACAGTAGGAAGTTAATAAAAGGTAACTAGTTGTTTTGGGATCAACTTTCCCTAGTTATGCAACATGGATACTACATGAAAGACACCTTGAAAATTATTTCTTTCTAGTTCACTACCATAACCTCAATTCAAATAAGCTTGCTACAAATTCCAAACTTGGATGCACATTTGTTGCAGCTATTTCCAGAAATTCTAGGAATTCGTACTCCATTGACAAGCAAGATCAAGATTTCACAGCTCCTTTAGGAGAAGTCATCCAAGAAAGATCGAGTGGTTAAGGGCGAGAGGGGCCTCAAAGCCGAAAGGTCTACTCGTATATTTTGCAAGGCGAGGCGCGCTCCTTTAATCACTTAAAGGATTTCAATTTCTCTTTAAAACAATATGAGTACATAATTTTGCCACCCCCCTATTATGAGTGTTCTGTTATTTAGGAATCAAACTTCATACAAGCATAAGGTCAAACACTAGATGGGCGGAAAAAAAAAAGAGAATTATTTGAGGTATGAATTACTCTATGGATAAAAATGACAAGTCCAAGCTATATCATAGCAAAGAAATCAAGATGCAACAAATTTTAACAAAAGTCTAAGGAGTTCTTGATAGCCCTTGAATGAAGATTAATTATGTGGAGAAAGAGCCCATCTAACATGAATAGTCCAATGTTAACACAATGCTTATACAAAATAACTCATAATAGCTGGAAAAATCTATTTAACAAACCTTTCATCCAAGACATGTTATGAATTGTAGAGCAATTGAGAACCCTCAATCAAATTGAAACAATCACATATTTAGCCAGAAACCAAGCAAATTACTGAGAAGACGCTATAAAGATGGAGCCAATACCGTAAATCTAGCAAGCCCTATCTCAAAAGTCATGATATTGCAGAGAGATTTGAGAATTTTAGTGGGAGAGGGAAGGAGACTTAATACGTGAGAGTCCAAACAACGAATTAGTTGATGGAAATATCGAGATTTTATAGAAAGAGGGGGAAAGGGATTTTGAACTGGGAGCCGAGGGGAGATTGATATCGACAACTTGCTTAAGCCCTAGAGACCCAGATACGCTTGATTTGTTTGAGCAATACATGATATGTTCAAGTTAAGCCCTTCTTTGTAGAAAACCAAGGCGAAGAACAACGGGATGAAAGGTGATTGTGAATCAAACTTCTAGAATCAGATAAAAGAAACAAAGGAAGATATGATTTTCCAAGGAAACAAATGATGGGCAGATGGGAGAAGCTTTCTCTTGCAGCATCGTGAGATATTGAAAAGTTCCCCTCTCGCTTTGAGAAAGCGCCTAATTACTCCAAGGAAAATTGTGGCGCCATGCTTTGACCAGGGGCTAGAAATTTTTGATTTTTTTAGGACCGCCTTTTGAACGCTATAGTCTCTTGTTAAAACTCTATTAACGATCTCGTAGTAGCTTTTATTCCAAAAAAGCTATAAAATGATATGGAAGCAACACATTTTATAGCATTTACAGATGAACGCTATAATATGTCAATTTTGTTGTACTGTAGGGTTCATTCGTCCGAGTACGTCTCTGTGGGGAGCTCCGGCTCTGTTCGCTCAAAAGAAGGATGGGTCGCTTCATATGTGTATTGATTATTGTAAGCTAAATCGTGTCACCATTAAGAATAAGTATCACATGCCTTGGATTGATGATTTGTTTGACCAACTTCGGGGTGCGACTTGCTTTTGAAAATCAATTTGAGATCCTATTATCACCAGTTGAGGGTTCGGAGGGAAGATATTCTTAATACTGCTTTTTGTACTCGTTATGGCCAATATGAATTCGTAGTCATGCCCTTTGGATTGACACATAATCCAAATACATTCATGGATTTGCTGAACCGTATTTTTCGAACCTATCCTGATCGTTTCGTTGTTGTCTTCGTGGATGACATCCTTGTTTATTCGCCCACGGAGGAGAAGCACCAATCACATCTTAGTGTCATGCTTGAACTATTGAGGGAGAGTCGTTTGTACGCTAAGCTTAGTAAATGTGAGTTTTGGTTGTCCGAGGTAAGATTTTTGGGCCACGTTGTATCGGAAGATGGGGTGTCCGTTGATTTAGGGAAGATTGAATCGGTATTGAATTGGGAGTGACCGAAGAGTGTGTTTGAATCTCTAACACTTACAATAAACTTTAAGTTAACATCTTTAACTCTAGGTAATTGATTGTCACACCCCCAAATTGATATTTACACCCCATTTTTTTCTCTTATAATGAAACTTTTGTGGATATCAATTTGGGAGTGTAGAAATCACTCCCTTTTAACTCTAAGGGCTCGATTGGATGATGGATTAATTTCGGGTGGATAAAATTTGGAGAGATAAGATTGTATGGGGTATTATTTTTGGAGGTTTGACCCACATTGATGTAACTTTTATGGAGGGTGGATAAAAGAGTAGTTGATTTGGATGATGTATTAGAGCATCTCCAATCCTAACCCCTTTTTTTTTTTTTATACCAAATTTGAGTCAAAATTTGAGCAAATTCCCAATTTGGGTATGAGCATCTCCAAGGGGAAAACCCATTTTACCCAAATGTATAGTTTTTCAAATCTGCGATGGCATTCATGTAATTTAGAGAGAAGAGACGATCAGCCCCAACGAACTCCAGTGGCAATTGGAAAAGGTTTGGGTTGTTTTGACGAACCTCAAGTGACAGATCGTCAGGATTAGGGTGGCTTCGATGAAGCTCTGGCAACATATCTAAAAGGATTTTTTGCTCCGACGTATTCTCTGTGTCTTTCGCCTCTACTCCGGTGACTCGGACAACACTTCGGCGAAGACTCAAAGCATTTTTGGTGAAGTTCCGGCTCTACTAGTCCGTTCATTACCGATACCCGTGAACTACTCTTCTTCGTTGTAGTCCCCTTGCTCGTGTAAGCAATTAAAGCAGGAAAAAGAGAGACTCTGATGCAGAGACGAATCCGAGAAATCAGAGCGAGAAAATCAAAGTAAAGGTTCTATTTCGTGTCTTCTTGTTGAGGTTCAGGAAGGTGGGTGAAGGTGGTTAACGGAGAAGGGTTTAGTCACCGGAAACTATGGCTGCAATGGTGTAGATGGCAGAACAGTAAATTTTGAAGGAGGTCAATATAGCGGTCGGAAAAATGGGGAAGGGCATGGATTGTCTCAGATTTGGGGAAAGAAATAGATAAAACCCAAAATGGGTAAGAGTTTGGGTCAAGCATTGGAGAGGAGTTTTCCCCCAAATGGGGGGATAATGTTGTTTTGTAGTTGAAATGGGTGTGTGTGTGTGTGGGGGGGGGGGGGGGGAATAAAACAAGCCTTATCCAGCTGGATTATTTTTTGACATCTTAAGCCTATCTAAATTTTATCCGGCCGCCCCCTTCGGCCGGATTAATCGAAAGGGGGGAAAGCTTATCCGAGTGCATTGTACACCCAAACCAAGCCAAACTTTTCACATTAAGCCCTTATATGAGCGAATAAGTTATCCGACTCCCTTACACCGCACCCAATCGATCCCTGGATTACAAAATGAATTTATGAGCTAAGTTGTACTCCCTCCGTCCCGAATTTGTTGTTCATTTATGGGTTTGCGTGCCATTTTTCAATTACTTATATCTCTCAATCTATAATGTGTTTTATAATTTTAAAAATTTTGTTTAATAGTACTCATCGAGAACTATCAAACAAGATTCATATTGAATATATACAACATTACACATTGAAAAATATAACCAATTTTTTAAGGTGCAGTGATTAGTGAAAATGGATAACAAATATGGGATGGAGGGAATTGAAGATTAAAATCAAACATTTATGAGCTCATCTGGCATCGCGATAACGTGAGATCTCTGACATAAGTGGATCTGATCTTGCCGACCTTTTCCTAGATGGCATGCTACCAAGCCTCTTAATGTGAAACGCTTTGGTGACTCTTTTTGTATCTTGTTTGCACATCCACCCCTGCAACTTCAGAATGACGGAATCCTACACGGCTACACGTGATTTAGTCAGACATTGACCAACAAGTGTTTGATTCAACCGGCACCATTTTCCATGTATGGGCGATATCATAATTGGTTTAATTGGAGTAAATTATTTGTGTCCAACGAAAATTCGGAGTAAAAAATTGTAATAGATAGAAGTTGAAAAAAGTTCATATAAGACGACACTTTAAATAAAAAGATTGATCTTATATATTTTTTGGTCTTTAAATTTTTTCCCGTGTTTGTCATACAGTAATTTTTTACTTACAACAATTAATTTGCTTCAAATTCAAATACAAAAGTGACATTTCGCATTACCAAAAATAATGTTTTGTGTTTTTGTTTTCAAATTTTGAGACCAAATTTGAAAACGGTAATTGCAGGAAGAATGTGTGTTAAATTTGACATCAGAAAGATTTGATATGTCCAAAGTTGAGGCAAATGTTGGAGATGTTTTTAGCGCTTGTAGGATTTTAGCTTAGTTTTCTACATAATTGTGGCATTGGATTGCCTATAATTAATTTTATATGGTGCCGAGGACAATATATAATCTCCAGCGAATATGTGAAAATAATTTATTTACATATTCATTTCACGTACCAAAGAAACAATAAAGTATGGTACGGATGGTCATGTTACTAATCTCTATAATAAAAGAGAGCAATTTTTTTTTTTTCAAAATATGTAGGCATTTTAAAAGAATTAACCTCTCTTGCCGTTCAATCATATTTTTATGAAGTTTCTAGCCATTCGCATGGAAAAAAACCAAAAAAGGGATATGTGATTACTGATTTATCTACCAAAACTTTCTTCCTCTTTCTTCAATTTTTTCGTAAAATTTGTTCTCTCTCATCTTCTCAACTTTTTGGTATAACATTGGTAATCAACTTTTTCTCGATCTACTCTTCTTTTTTTTTTTACTATAAAAAAAGAAAAAAATATTTAATGATAACATTTTAATAATTGTGGTTCTTTTGGTGATCGTTTATACTTTCGTTCATGGGCCTTTACGTGAATCTATTTTTGAGCAAGGGAAATTCTTTATTTGAATGTTTATGAATTGGGGTAATTAAGTTTGTGTGAATAGTGATTCTACAAAACAAATAATTGAGATACAAGTGTTTATCCATGCCAATTAAGAATGCCTTTAGGAACGAGTAGGGCTGCAAACGAACCGAGCTACTCGTGAGCAGCGTGAGACTTGACTTGGCTCGACTTGTTTAGTGATTGAGCCAAGCTCGAGCTCGAGTTCAAGTTTTGGTCTCGTTTAGACTTCAGAGCTCGGCTCGAAAAAACTTGATTTGTTTTGTAAATGAAGCTCGATTTGTTAATAACTCGAGACTATCTTACAGCCGAGCCGAACTCGAACTCGAATTTTGACTTGTTTAGTAAACGAGCCAAGCTCGAGCACAACAAAGCTCAACTCGACTCGGCTCGTTTGTAGCCCTAGACACGGGCTATCCGCTAGTACATCATATAAATCTTTAACCAATATGGTCACGAAAGGTTGCCCAGGAAAAACAAAGAAATAGAAAGCGAAAGGGTGATCAAATTTTGATTATAATCGCGGCTGAGTGAGACGTAGAATTACCATAAAGAAACGAGAAAAAGAAATGGACCAGTACTGTAATGGTATGTCCTTTTCCTTAACCAATGGCCACAAACATAAATAAGCGTATAAAAAAACAAATCAACGGGTGTCACTGTTAGAGGCCACAAACAAGAAAAATTATACAGATTGAAGTATTTTATTTATCGACAATAAAAATTTCATTCATCACGAGAATTAAAAAATGAAATCAATACAAAGAGAAAAGCATTGAGAGAGCTACAAAAAATATACAATTCCCTATTATTGTTGCTACTCGTGTAACCTACCTTGCAGTTATAATTTCACTTATTGTATTAATGCCGTTATACAGATTGGAAGAAACAATGAATGACACCACATTAATATGTTTTGTTTCGCAACCTCATAAAGGAGATATCAAAGCTTTCTCCTTGTAAGATTTTGAAGGTGCAACGCAAAGATATCCACCATATCCACCTGCTAGCAAGGAGGATTCTGTATTCATTTATACAGATTTATCTAATCCTTTGTTGTAGCTTTATTGTTCTGTTGTTTTATCGTCCTCCTGTAGGAGTATTTATCATCATCTAATGAAATTTCTTGCTCTTTCTTGAGTAACATTTTTCGCAAGGGACGATTGCTAACCTCTACCCATTAGGTGGAGGATAATATGTATGTAATGACAAACAAGTTCATATATCAATACGCATTTTGAATTGGGGGACCCTATTGTCCCTTGGGGTTGGCAAGGGGTGCCGACCCTATTCGGTCGTCCGTTTCGCGCATCAACAACTCAAATCTCACCTCTCCAAAGTGTATCAAAACCGTCCATTGTTTGATGCAATCTGAGCCGTTGATGCGCAAACGGACGGCGCAGATGGGTGTTGGCAGGGCTTGCCGACCCCCGCGGACAGCAGGCCCCGGATTCACGCATTTCTCGGATATCAATATACTTTCACAGATATCAATACACTTTTTCTACATTATTCTCCACCCGAGGGCGGAGGTTAGCATTTTCCAATAAACAATTAGTCATAAATTTGAATGGAGTATATAGTTATGCATTAATGCTTGAGAGGTAAAAGAAGAAAAGCCATAGACAGAGGGGGTGTGCTGCGCACCGTGCTGTGCGACATTTGACGCCGCCATGCCGGTGTCAGTCCGATGATCGGAGATGTCCACCGCGTAGAGCTCGTCGAGTACTATAAGTGCACTAAAAATGAACTCGATCGGACATCGATATGTACGTGATCGGAGCATATATATCTTGAAAAAAATTGGAACATATATGACTTGAAACACTTGATGAAAACTATTAAACCCATTTTTTTCAAGTTATTTGTATTCCGATTACGCACTTAAAGATATCTGATCAAGTTGATTTTTGGTAGACTTGTAGTACTCGACGAGCTCTACGCAATGGACGTCTCCGATCATCAGACCGACACCGGCGCGGCGGCGCCAAGTGCCGCACAGCACGCTGCACAGCACCCCCTTGCTGCCGTGTTTCTGTCTTTTTTTGTTGAATTAATTCAAGATGGCTCTTTAATTCGTTAGCTAATTAATATTTCTTCTTTCGTATTTGGTGTCCTTGACCAAAATTAAGGGGAAATTAAGCCCCGTTGTTCCTCCCCCCTGGACTCTCTCTCTCTCTCTCTCTCTCTCTCTCTCTCTCTCTCTCAAGTATACTTAACAGCTCAAGATAACTAACTTGGACTAAAAAGCAGGCATGGGATCCAAGTCAGCCGTGTACGAACAATTAGGCTTATGCAATCACGTAAAGTAAAAGCAGCTTTCGCAACAAAAATCCAGCCCTAAGGCTTAAGGTGCAAGGCAGAAATCTTTCGAGGAATTGGGGAAACAGATTTGTACAAGGTCCTAACACAGAATAAACCAATATAACCGATAGAGCTATGTTGGTGCAACAAAGGGACATCTTAAATCTTGCTGTTCAAAAAACTCCACTTATCTTGCAATGTTACTCGGATTGTAGTATTTTCAAAGCTATTTTACTATTTTGACCCCATTAAATATATACTGCTCCAAACCCATGTACTTTTTGACCTTACGATTCTGAATTCTCAGAGAAAATTTTGTTGTCAGACGGGTATCTCACGTGGTATCTGTCGGTGCATCCGAGTCATCCAAACATATTTTGAATGGCCCAAATTTGTTGGAGAATTTTTTTTTCCAAATTTTACTAAAATGCCACCCTTAAATCTGGACCGTCTGAAACATGTTTGGATACATCGACGGTTACCACATGGCGGTACCCGTCTGGCACACAAAATTTTCTTGAATTTTGGACCCCACTCTTCAAAAATCCACTCATACTGACTATGCATCCCCTTCTAACTTTTAGGGCATGTTAGATAACCATTATAGACTGGGAATAGGATTATAATCTGTTGTGTCCCCTAATTGTTGTTCAATTTAACAAAATTTGACTAGTATTTACTCCAAAATGGAAGGATTATCCATCCCATGAGAGGTGCTATTACTAGCCCAATATTAAAATACCGTTTATTTCTGCTAAAAATACCATCCATTTCTCCATAAATTAGCTATTTGGGGTTTTTTATTTTTCGTAATTTATTGTTTAGTTCTTTGTCGTAATTTTTTATATTAATTATTCGTCTTGACGAGAGTAATCCAAAAAGTATAAAAATGTGGATCGAAGTTGAGAAAAGTTCATATAAGATGAAAAATACAAAAAGTAACAATTGTTTGGTATTTTTTTTTTGTTATTTTAGGTCAGAATTTTACAGTTTTTATTTGATTAATCCACAAAACATAACAATGTGGATCTAACAAAAATTCCTAGAACGCACATGCTACTTTATTAAAAAAAAACACACACACAATACTCTCTCTCTCTCTCTCTCTGTGGAACTTACGACCCACACCCAGGTCTAAAAAAATTATTTTTGTATTACCCACATCCCGTTCTAAAAAAAATACTTTTGTATTACAAACACAGCATTGTTCTTCAAAACACGTAAATTATTTTTGTGTATTAAGCATGTTTATGAGTAATTAATTAATAAAAATGTGTAACATTTTGATATTAAGTATGTTGATGGATGATTAACATTGATTTTTGAGTGCCACCTTCAAATTATAATCCTAGCTCCGCCGCTACACACACACTAGTTTACAAGGGTAAAAGGAAAGTCTCTCGCATATCATTAACAATCTCATTATCTAATCTAGTGCGAAACAAACATGGAGATGGTTGAACTCACACCTGACTTATGCATACTCACTACGAATCTCAATCCTAATCCCATCTAATAACCAATCCGTTCGTACCTATAATGGTTATCAAACATGCCCTAGCTAGGTGCAACATGTTACAAATGTATCTGCAAGATGATACAGTTACGGTTTTGTAGTGGGCCGAATATTTATGGCCTAGTTCCTAAGGGCCCAATCGATTGTTAACCTAGCTAACCTTTCTAGTTAGGCCGGATCGAACGACCCGATCAAACCGAACCATGAGACTGGTTCCACAGTTCAGATCCATTTGTTATGTCTTTAGAACCGGAGCTGACTCTTACCGCCCGGGTCGAACCAGACGGTTTGTATAGTCCTCATACTCGGTCTTAGCCGGTATGACATGTGTGACTGTGGAAGGCAACTTAAGCCATGTGCGTGTAACCGTCCTTATTCTATTTTTCAAGGTTGATGTCAGCCGAACGATTACCGTGCGTGTTAGACACGAGAGTACTTGGAGGACAAGTGAGGAAGACACTATATAAAGTATATATGTATCAACTCCAGATGGTACGCTGCTCATCACTATCTTAATACTCTCTATGCACTTTCTTCTCCACAGCCTTTCCCTCATGTAATGGTTAGAATGTCTTACCGATCGAACTCTGACCAATCAAGGCACAAACAACGGGTGCTATCTGTGTAGGACAAGCGAAAGTCTAGCCATCCTTCATCGTTCTGGACCAGAGGTAAAGTTGAGGTTCACCGTCAGGATCAGCAACTATACACTAGCGACGACAACTTGAAAGGAGTGGGGTCGGGCGACCCCAGGGGAAAAGAAATTTACTATTACTATATTAATTTTTTTTAGAAATTCATAAATGACCCATATGAATTTAATGGTGACACCACACTGGATAACTTCCCAACCTTCACTCCCCCTAAAAGTTATATGTTTGAAACTTGTAGAAAGGAAAGGAAATTTTTTAAATTTTCTTCCTTTTGTTTGGTTCTGAAAAAAGAGAGTGAAAATTTTCTTTGAATGACCGCTTGGTTGTATATATTGAAAAGGAAGTATTTGATGGTATTGACCTAGAGACTATGTTTATCATGCAACGATTTCAGAATATGAAATCGCGTCGAATACAATTGTAGAAGCTACATAAGATTATTAGTATATGCCTTGGATATCTTTTGTTTATCAGTTGAAATGCTTGTTGAGTTTCAAATGCGATTTTTGTTGGAACATGATTTTTAATTGTCATTGCTATGATGTTTTTTTATATTTATAGTTGGTAAAAGTATTTAATGTTTGCGAATGACCCCATACTTCCGAACTCCTGGAGTTGTCATATATACCCCACATGTTCTTTCAAATATTAGTGACAAAGTGAAAAGTTCGAAATTTGCTACGTTTATATTAGTAATCTCTATGTTTATCATTCTTTTATGCAATCTTTCAGAATTCAAATTAGGATTCGGTCCATTCGGACATGGATTAACTCTTTGATATTGTTTTCGTATAATTGTTTGTTTGTCTTAATTAGTAGGAAGCAAAGCATTATGCATTGCCTCGAGACAGAGATAAAGGCAAACCTAGCTATAAGCTTCGGCTTTGTTATTAGGGTAGTTGTAATCACAACAACTAAGAATCAAATCATTTTAGGAAAGCTGGAAAAGAAAATATAAAAAAGTGAGGGGAAAAAAAAAAACAGAAGGAAAAACCTCTTGAATTTATGTTTAAGAAGAAAGCAATTGAAGAATAATGCACTGATATTCATAGTTTCAAATTATTAGCTTGTTATAATGTCTCCACAATTATTGAAGTAATTATTAAGTTTTTCTTTATTGATGTTATCATCACCTAATTATGCAAGCGTGTCTTGATTCAGAGGCTCACGTCATATTTAATTGGTATGATTACAAAAGAGGGCATCTTTAATTTCATAGATCGATGATTCTATCCAATTAGTAGTGAGAAAATAACCTTATTTGCTAAGCAAAAATCCGAAGTGTACGTACGTCCCACATATGCAAAATGCGGAGACGGTGCATCTTGACCGTCCGTACGTATTTTTGACGATGCGGATTTTAAAAAGACTCTTCCATGTAAGAGTTAAAGTTAACTCTTATATGGAAGAGTCTTCTTAAAATTCGGACCGCCGATTCCTGAAATGGACGGTCCAGATATTTTCGTGCACGTACGTACGCGTAGCAGAGTTGCTTGCTAAGAGCATCAACACCCATGAATGCCATCTAATCATTGTCATTTTCATTTTTTGGCAATAAATGGTATCGGGGCAATTTCGGGCTCGCTCGGTTTGGGTCTTGAGACCGGTTTTCTCAATTATTAATCAATGATTACCCACTTCTCTCTCAAATTAATAATACTAATTTTAATTATTATTCTCATTTCTCTCTCTACATCTCTCCAATCATTGTCCCCTATTTTCAATCATAACCCTAATTTCTCTCTCTAATCATTACTCAAAAACCAAAACCAAACACAAAATCAATGGTTTTGCCTTTTTGGCTTAAGA
Organism: Gaultheria prostrata; assembly: GCA_036023075.1. Classification (NCBI taxonomy): domain Eukaryota; kingdom Viridiplantae; phylum Streptophyta; class Magnoliopsida; order Ericales; family Ericaceae; genus Gaultheria; species Gaultheria prostrata. The sequence continues at coordinate 33,912 of JAXBDA010001757.1, read as the reverse complement.
AACTCCAAAAAAAATGCCATGAATAGTGCAATTTGGCCAAAAAATGGCAATGTTGCAATGATTAATTGCCAGTTGCAATGCCATTTTTTCTAATAATTTCTCTTGTATTCCAAACCGGACACATGTTCTTGGAGGGAGGGATTTGGTGGTTGCTATGGTGATGTGCAAAAATGGGATGCTATTTTTGGATGAAAATGGGTGGATAAATAGGTGCACTTTTTTCGGCCGGACAAATAGGTGGCCATTGCGGTAGTTTTTTTTGTTTGTTTTATTTTATTTTTTTACAATTTTGGCCATTCTTTTAGAATGGCTCATACCATTTCACAACCACTGAACTTGCCATCATTTTACCAAAAAAAAAATGACAAGATTGCTACACTCATGTATGCCATTTTGCCATTGTCATTCTCATCTCTGTCTCTCTCTTGCTCGCTCTCTCTCAAATGACAAATTTGCCATAATTTTTTTTGTATATGACAAAGGAATTAACATTTGCCAAATTTGAGAAAACTTTGGCATTGTGAGTGTGGCACCTAATTTGCCAAAAAATTCTTTTGCCATTTTTTAGAAATAACAAGGATTCTCTCAAAATATCTATCGGTGTGGATGCTCTAAGATATTGTGTGCGTGAAATTAATTGGTCTTATAGACAATAATAACTCCACTTTCCATCAAGCACTAGAAATACTATCCCATGTCTCGAGATTAGATCTCAATATGACATAACTTCTGGGTTAAAAAAATGACATGACTTCAGGGCCGGCCCACCAAGCGGCCGCTAAGGGCCCGCAGTTTTTGGCCCAATAATAGGGCCCCAAAATTTGAGATATATTAAATATTATGTATGTTAACACTCTTGTACACTATGCTTTAGTAGATCAGCGATAGGATACTATAGTTTTACCCATGAGGTCCTGGTGTTGATCCTTGCAAGCATCAAAAAGAATTTAGATGAATTTACTTCAAATTAGCTTTGTTGGTGTCGAGAATGGAACTCACGTTCTCTAGGTTCTAAACACTCTACATTTCCACTGCACCACAAGGAAATCTTGGTATTCATGTCGAATAATTTATATATATAGAAATGCTTAGAGACCCCATCTTTTGAACTTGCTTGAGGCCTAAAAAATCTCAGGACCGGGCCTGCATGGCTTCAAAGTATTGTATGATGACACTTTTGTCACTGTTCAAAATACTTTCCTTAGAACACTCTCATCTGAAAAATACAATAAAATCAAGTTTTTGTGACTAAGTGGTATGAATACACTTGTACAAATATATTGGTCTCTTACAGAATCCTTATGGTGATAAATATATGCTAAAGAGCCACTAAAAAATGAATACTTTTTCTTTTTTGAATCTTGCCCAGGATAGATATGTTAAAGTATACAACTAAAGCACCTTTCTGTCTTTATCATAGGCGGCCGCATACTAACATACTTATATTCCCTCCGTCCATTTTATAGTGTAGACATATCCATTTTAGGCTGTCCCTTAATAAGTGTGTGTTTTGAAAAGTTAGTGAGTACATTTCCTATTTTACCCTTAAAAGTAGATTCCTTTTGAAAAGTTAGTGGGTATTATTATATTGATAAGAGTAAGTAATGAAAAGTAAATGTAAAAGTTGATGTGAGAGAAAATAAGTTGAAATTACAATGTAACACACTTAAAAAGGGACGGAGGAGTATTTTTTAATGACAAAAAAAAAATACTTATATTTTTACACAGCATTTAAACACTTGAAATATTGATGGCCCAAAGGATAAGTGCTTTACTTGTGATGGGGGAGATGTGTATATTGCCTTTTTAACAGGTTTGTGTCAAAAAAGAAAAAATCGAACAAAATTGGAGGCTTTATGACTTTAGTGAAAGGTGGATCAACATTAATAAAGGTAAAAGAAAAAAAATAAAGGAAAAGAAAAGAAAAAGAAAACCCAATCTGAATATTTTCACACTGTATTCAACACAAAACAAAGGAGGAAAAATGCAGGATTTATTCCCACCTCAAGATTTTCATCCTCTCTATTTTCTCATACAAGGAAGTTTCTACGTTATTAGGTTACTAGGAACATCCACTATGTATAGGTTAAATTTTTACATGTTAAAGTGTTCTTATAGCCAAAATTAGAGTTATTTTACTTAGGTAAGTTTTAATTAGGCATTTTGTTTGAGAATTCTACTTATGCTGCCATCTTATGGGATTTAAGTACTTATGTTTGCATCCCGACATTGGATATTCAAACATTTGTGCCCTTATTTACGTTAGTAGCATATAAATATTGTAGGGTTGACCAATTAACTTTTCCTTTATTAGTTTTGCATGTAGTTGTTGATTGTTCCCAATATTCCCGAGATTATCACATTGATTCCTAAATGGGTAGTGTTAGTTTCCTTTTTAAATGGGATTCGGTTCCTATCCCCTATCATGGAGCACAACATCACTTCCTTTTATGAATTTTGCCCGCGCATGCAGTTTCCTTAAAAATTTAAACCATGATTGCTAGATCAAGGATTTTTGGATGAAAACATAAAGAACTACGGCAAACATCATTTATGTTTTCATCTCAAAGTTCTTTGCTTATAGGATAAAGATTTTGGGATAAAAATATAAAGAATTTTGGATGAAAAAGTAGAAATCTTTACATTTTCATCCAAAATTCTTTATGTTTTCATCCCAAAATTTTTGCCTATTGGCGAAAGATTTTTGGGATGAAAACATAAATGATTTTTGCCGTAGTTCTTTATTTTTTCATCCAAAAATCCTTGATCCAACAATCATGGTTAAAATTTTTAAGGGAGCCACTACGCGGGCCAAATTCATTAAGGAAAGTTAAATGGAGTAGTGAATATGGTTCATTGATTCACCATATTGGTGGATTCGGTATAGTAAAAATGGTTAACCCAATAAACCATGTTCCCACATTTTTTTTCCAGAACATGGTTCATTGATTCATCATATTGGCGGATTCGGTATAGTAAAAATGAAAAATAAATAAACCATGTTCCCATGTCTTTTAAAAATGGTTTTATTGATACAGTGAATTATTGGTTTATTTCCATATCTTCGAAAATGTCATGATTATTTATTTTCAATTTTGTTTTGAGATTTAGATGTGAGAAGATTTGGAGAGAGAGAATTATAAGATTAAGAAAGAGATAGATTTTTCACGGTAGGAGAGAGAGAGAGAGAGAGAGAGAGAGAGAGAGATTAGGAGAGCAAAATAATAGGAAAGAGAAATATTAGGAAAATTAGGAGAGGAAAATGGTATTTTGAAGTTTATTTGAATTTCAGGATGTAAACATAATGATTCAAACCAATTAGGATGGAAACATAAATAAGTTTTCCCTAATTATCTGTCACTAAGTTATAAGTTAGGTAACCAACTCATCTGAAGTATTATGAGCTAGTTAAAAAGTTGAATAGTTAAAAAAAAACTTTCAATTAAAATAATTTAACATATACTAATAACGAATATCATCTGCAAAAAAAAAAAATTAAAATGCCTAACAAATATTTCTTCTTTTTTGGTTCTATGTTTCCTCTGTCTTTTGCTTTTACTAGAACACTTGGCAAATGATTGAGAAAGGAGTGATTTTGGTTGAGCTGTGGCAGCCAAATTATTTTGATTTTCCAAAAAACGAATATCTTAATTTGTTTTTAAAAAATTCAGAACATGTATATCCACCAATTAGAATTAGGTTGTAGCATTATTGTTTACTTTTGTCTACCCACCGATAGAGGAAAGTTACGCATCTCGACTGATCCTTGGGGCTTAATCCTACCGTCCACTTGTGTGTAGCCCAATTAAAGTTTACTCAGTATGGATTGACCCAAAGGAGTTGATAGAACCTGCGACCTTATGGAAAACACCTAAGTCTCAAAATTTGACCACTGGACCAACCCCTTATGTTATGTTTGGTTTCCATCTAGAGATGGTAATTTTAGGAAATTCCAAAACATATACTTTTTTATTTCTTCAAAAACAGTGAGAAATTCACTAGGTAATCTTCCCCAAACAAGTTTCAATATACTTCTCCGAAGCCTTTTTGTTTTTTTGTTTTTTGTGAGTGTTTTGCTGAAGGAAAATGATAAAACGAAAAAGTAGTTGGTGATTGATTTGTATTGAATGCGTGGGTCCCCGTGAGAATGAATCTAGTTGGGCCTGAGCAGCAGTAAAGAAGAGGCCGAAAATGAAAAATGCTATACAAAATCAAGTCCACTGGACAATCTGCTCGATTTTAAAAATACAGCCTATTAAGCGGTAGATTTGGGTCAGCCCAAATCGTTAAAACTGATTTCGATAAGGAAAATGATCTACGATGACTCTTGGGCTCAGGGCCGGCTCTAGGGCAAGCCCAAGAGGCCCAGGCCCCGAGGCTTCAGATTTTTGGGCCAAAAAAACCCCTATTATGAATATGAATAGTTATAAATAGTGATGTTTTCATGTCATTTTGATATGAATCTAGTGATGTAAAAATTCAACTTTGAGGTGTTATAAATAGTGATCTTTTCATGTTTTCATACCATGATTATTGTGATTATAGAGTTCAATTTTTACCATGATCAATGTACACATTTATATAGATCCATTTCTTTATCATGATTTATATGCAAACTTATGCTCACTTGAATTTACTATGTTTACATAATTCCACGGTGAATGATGATTACTGTGATTATAGAGTTCAACTTTTACAATATTTACAAATCTATATAGATCAATTTCTTTAACTTACTATTTTTTGGAAATATGTCATACTTTTATATGCATTTTTTAAAATGGTGTACATGTTGTTTAGCTTTTTACAAGATTTTTGATATATTTACCATGAGTGCTGGATGATTAATCGTTCTACTTTTTTTTTTCCCCTTTCCCGATAGAGGTTGTGGCTAAATGTGGCTTTGATTTTGTTGTTAAGTTATAATGATTATGTGTTGGGCATTTATCCGGTATTTGTTAACGCAGATTGTTGTAATAAATTTACCATGTAGCAGATTGAAAGTCTTATTTCATGATAAATTCAGTTTCCTTTTCTTTCTGTTTTTCTATGAGGAATTAGATTTATATGCATTATCCCCAAATCGTAGTTCCCTTCTGCTAGTCAGAATTCTCTTTTTTTTTAAAGGCAAAAATGATTTTATTAATCAAATATCGAGGATACAAGATTAAATGAGGCAAAAGGAGAGAGAGCATCAAGACGAGGAGCGGAATCCCAATTAGGTTGGCACCCCACTCGACAACAATCATTTGCCACTCGAGACCCAAATGAACAATCCAAAAGAAAGGTTGGCAAGAGGCCAACTAAAGTCACCCAAAAAAGATCTCTCCATCCTCAACAACGGCGAACAAATAAACCAAAAAAAAAAAAAAAACCACCCCCAAAAAACATCCCAACATCACAATCAAAGAACTAGGACCCATCCTTCTTCCACTCCTCGGCCAACATGGCTCGAAAATGCGCTTCCTCCATTTGGGCAATCTTGCTAATGACTTCCCCTTCATCACCATCATAACCAATTCCCAACGCCTTTTGAAAATCTCAAACCCCTTTCGTCTTATTTAGAAACATGCATTTAGAAGGAACTTCATCAACATCCTCCATTTGAGCAATGTCATGCCCTTGATTTTCAATCATAAATAAATAAATATTTTCTCTCCATGAAATATCTCAATAAAGCTCATATCTTAGTCCAAGGTTATAAACGGCCCTTCATAATTACAATAAATGACAAAATTAAAAAAAAAAAAAATCGGTATCCATATCCCATATTACATTCTTTCAAAAAATGCAAAGTTTTACAATGCTTCAAAAGATTCTCGATGCCATGTTCTCACTATGTCATGCATATTAAGCACTCCATCTCATGCTCCAAGCAGTATCTGAAATATCAAAGGGGTGAGCATTCACTTCGCCCAGTAGAGATCCTTTTTTTTTAATAAATTTATAAATGCTAAACGAGATGCCCAAACGTGTTCTCTTCACTCCCACCCATACGTCATGCCTCTAATGTATTCCTACCATTTGTATGTCCCATCCTTGATCATCTCGATAAACTCTCAAGGTACACAAATGTCATTACTCCATTCATACAAACTCGTTCACTTACTCACACCTGATATCAACACGTCTTTAATGTATTCTCGTGTCAAGTGTCCAATGTGTGTCCATCATTAATCAATTCAAGAATCAAATATTCATTCTCAAAGCCATTCAAATGACAAAAAAAGCCCAAATAAGATTACATGTGTCCGACACAAAACGGTGCAACAAGGGCCAAACAAGCACCAAAGAAGAAGCCCTAACGAAAGCACAACGGGGAACACATTCTGTCAAATTGGGCGGGCAGGTCCTAAAACCGCCTGAGCGGAAATTCCAGATTGTCCAATTTTTGACAGAATTCCAGATTTTCCCAAAAAGGGTGGAATTTCAACCCAAACTCTAAATGAAGGTCCAAACTCAAGTTTTCTTGATACCAGTTAACCAATACACATGTAGGAATCCTCAACTAGGCAATAACAACTAATTACATAAATGAAGGGATTATTCAATAAAAAAGACTAGAAATAAGTGGGTTTTAAGATCTATCAACATTCAAGATGATTAATCATGTAATTGATGAGATATGTAAACATCAAACACATTTCTACACTTAGTAAAAGTAGAGATTCCCCTACCTCAAGGTGTTTAAGCTCCAACCCAAGTTTTTGAATAAACCCTAATCTCCAACTTCTTGAATTCCTCTAAAAATCAGCCCCCTCCTAGATTTCCCACGCAAAATCTGTGCTCCAATGATGTGGATACGAAGTTTTGTGACTGGATCTATGAAGGTTTCAAGTGGGGGAGGTGAATTTGGGTGAGTAAGTGGAAGAATTTTAGAGAGAGAGAAAAAGAGTTGGCCGGCTAGGGTTGGGAGGGGAGGGAGATGAATTTCTCTCTCCTCTCATTTCTTTTATAGCCCAATTTGAAAAATTACACCCTACACCCCTCTAGTCATTTGTGTATTGTTATTTTGCCCAATGTCACATAATATAACACATTAACCCACTCTTCAACTCTAAAATGTCATTTCAAAAAAAAAAACTCTAAAATGTAATTTCATTTAATCCCCCAACTGTTATTCGAAAAACAATTACACAAAATTCCGGGTCTTTACAAGCAATCTTACTAACTACTCCCTCCGTTCCAAAATAAGTGTCTATCTTTCCATTTTTGGATGTTCCAAAATAAATGTCTAGTTTGACAAGTCAACCCAAAAAAGGTTCCAATTTTCCCTTTTTTTTCCCTTGTTCTTTAAATTTAATTATTGATTTTTCTAAATCAAAATTACTCCGTATAACTTTAAAAGGGCTAGAAAAAAAATTCAAATTCACTTTGCAACTCCACTCTGTTTTCAAAACATAGATTATAAAGAAACGACACAGACTTTAGCAAAAAAAAAAAAAAAAAGGAAAATTGTCTTTGATTAGGTGATGAACCAAAGATTGCAAAAAAAGAAAAAGAAATGCATAAGAGAACTTCTCAATAAGGCATTCATTACCACCTTCCACGCAAAATTACTGTATACAAAAAGGAGCTCCAAGGCATTAACAAAAACATAGATTAAGACACATATTTATAGTATACAAAAGGGAGCTCCAAAGCATTAACAAAAACAAATATTAAGATTGATTCCAGGGCACTCCTCAAGCACAAAAAAATTACAGAGCACAACCCCTAACATGTCTTCATTTTTACACATATTTACAATACTCCACTTCAAGGATGCATGCCAACTTGGTTTTGTCGGGCAATTGACCTGCAGAAGCCGAACATTGCAAGATTTCATTTTTCAACCTAAAACAATTTCTCCAAATCTAAGCAAGAGTTTGTGAACTGCAAAAACTACTCAAAGTGAAAAAAGACTCACCTCATTGTTGGAGATACGACAATGCTCTTTCAACACCATCACGTTCACACTCAAGATATAGAGGAAGATTATCATTTCTCATCAATTTGTTTTTTCCCATATGTGGCAACTTGTAATTATTCCTTCTGCTTGACCGACCAGGTGTATAAAAATAAAGACTCAAAACACGTCCCAAGCGCAGGACTACCAATCAGTGTAGCACAATAATCCGGAAGTACCGGAGTCGAACCACAGAGACGGTTTAACGGTGTTTGACTCAAAAGTGGGAAAATCTAGTTTAATTTAGCTCTTAGGTAGCCACCCCTTGTTCAGCGAGATTGATTACTAACTAAATTACCAAACTGAATTAATTAAATATGAATTTTAAAAGGAGAGTACAGTCGTGGGAATTCCAACACCCGCAACTAACCCTAACCAACGTTCGTTCGGATCGTCATTCTCATAAAATAATTGATTTTAGGGTCGGTAGAATTTTCCTAACAGATGCACACCACCTGTCACCAGAATCCATGCACATTCGTAAGGATCCTGGTAATGCCCGGGATTGTCCGTTAGAAGAGTTTATGTTCCCTAAAACTGCTTGAAAATCTAAGTTTTACATATCCCGAGACGAACCTTGATTTGGCTAGTAACGGGATGCCCTCATCCCATGGCCGCACCCTTAGCGACTACTCGCTCATGACTTTATTGAACTCAACGATAATATTAACCCTAAATCTAAACATGCTTCGAACAATTGAAAGTAAAGATTAAAACACGATACCACGATTGCAGAAAAGAACTGGATTCAATCACTGAAAGCAATCACCGAATTAAAGCCGGAAAATCTGTAGCAACTTGAATCTGGAATTGAACCCTAAAAACAGCAGCCAAAATTAAGAAAATAAAACGAGAGTTATGAACTGTCTAATTGAGGACCCCTAATTCGAGTTCTAGAGGGACTATATATACTAAACCCTCTTAATTACAGTTAAAAACAATAGAATAATCGAAATTCGGCCGACGAAGGACCAAACGATGACGTTTCCTAGCCACTTAAGCACTCGGTAGCGCTACACCAAAATGGGTGTAGCGCTCCCGAGATGTTATCTCCTTCCTTGACCGGCTGGCCCCCATTGACCGTTGACTTCTTAACCCAAAGGTAGCACTACACCACTTTTGGTGTAGCGCTCCGGAACCTTCTGTTCATTCTTGCTCCCCTCTTGTGCCAATTTGGAGCGCTCCAGAGAAACAAGGTAGCGCTCCCGATGGGTTACGAACTTTTCCACGTGAAACCAACTCCAACACTTAGTCTCCACGGCCTTTCTCACCCTTGATCTCCGTGCATGCCCTTCCAACAACTCCGGTTAGCGCCAGCGCACCTCAATTCCCTACAAATTAAGCACAAACACACAATCCAACCATGTGCACGAATTAAATGGAAAATGAGGATTAACTGCACGTCTAACGCGCTCATTCTTTCCTACTTAGGCGCTTAAATTCATGCATTTCGCGCGCCTATCACCTTCCATAAACTTTCATAACCTCAATCATACAAGCTTGCACTGATAAAAAGACTTGATTGAGATTTTCGAATGCCAAATTTTCAAAGGATTTCTCGACCGCACAAACAAGTTGATCAATAGTTTTGGGTGCTTCTTGATATTGCAACGATTGAATTGCTCTAAAATACTCGAGATCTTAAACATTCAAGTCCGGAATTTGAGGAGGTTGAAACATCATCCGGATGTCAAACCCATCCTTCCTCGCAGCATCAAGAAATTCAGCATCCAATTGAATTTTATGCGGCTTGGCATTATCTTGTTGAATATGTATAGGCTCGGTTGAATCTTGAATTGGCCACTTTTCTCAAATAGCTGGTAACACTTGATTTATCAAGCAAGAGCGGACGATATCTCTAGTTACTGATATAATGGCTTTCATCTCCAAAGTGCCGGCCACACGGTTTTTACTACTCCTTTTTGCGGGTTCCTTGTAAATAAAGGTAAAAATCCCAATTTTTCTAGAAAACTCTTGATTTTGATTTGTATCAAACCGTGACCGAGCTATTGCCGCAGCAAGGAACATGACTTTCGTGATGAACCATTTATTTTTACAAGCGCGCAATGGCTCACGTTCCTTCGGAAGGTGATAGTACCTTTCCGATTCTTTTGATAAAAAAATTCATTTTTCATCAATATGCACATAATTGTACATATTCTTGAAAAAAGGTTGGCTTGTAAGACTCGATGGCTCTAACATCGACAAACAAAATTTAAGACGTTCTTTTTTACCTTCTTCCGAAAGATGGGGCTTCATTGCATTTGTGTGCGGCCTAATATCACCTTCTTTAATCCGCATATAAATTGTTGTTTGCGCTACCTTCATGGCCTTCGATAATGAACAGATATTTGTCCTCTGACGAAGATCAATTCCTGATACAGTGCTGAGATCAATTTGCATTCGCTTTTGACCAACTCGGCTATTCTTTCTACTAGACACATCAACAACATCTCCATTGGCAATACGAGTTTTTGCTCGTTGCCAAATTCGACTAACTGTTTTGACATTCACTGAGAACAATGTTGCAACTTCATTGAGATAGCCCCTCTTTAGCTTTCCATTTGACTCTGTTTCAAGAGTGCCTCAAAAATTGCTTGACGTTGTCGATTTGTTAAGTTCTTGCGGGATCCATGGTGGGAAGAGAGCTCCAGGAAAGACATAGAGAAGTATTGAGAAAGGGAGAGGTGAGTACTGTAATTGGAATGGAGTAAATGGAGGAATAAATAGGTGGGGGAGAAAACGGAATTTAGAGACAGAAAGAGATAATGGCAGAAGAAAGAGAGAGATTATGGACAAAGACAAGTGTTGTTTCCTTTTATACTCCTATTGCCAATTTACCCGCTTTAATTTTGGATTCAACTTTTGAATTCCTTATTCAGTAAGGGAACCGCCCCAATTTTACCTCCACTATGGAGTGCCGCCAAAACTTTCGGGATTTGATTAAATCTTCAGGAAAAAAGTGCTCTCAATGCAATTTGGTATAGAAATTCTAGAAAATGTGAGGGCAAAATTGGAAAGTTATAATTTTGTTTGTGCAATAATTAAGGTCAGTTAAAAAGTTGGAATCCCGAAGTGGGACACATTTTGGAACGGAGGGAGTACTTCCCTTTCATCACCGTCTACAAATATGCCCAACGTCTTGCCAATATCCTGAACCACTTGAGCCTCATTTAGAAGGATTCTATTCCCATTATTTATCCCGTCTGAAGAAATAGATAGCGATATTGCAGTCGTAGCTGATCTAAAAATGGCTTTAGGTTTTTGTCTTTTCAAACTTCCCTTGATTTCCTAAAAATGCCCACCACCTCGTCAATGGGCCGAACTATTCTTTTTGCTTTTCTTGCATTTTTCTTGATGGTCCTAGTTTCCATGGGGATTGCATTTCTACACTCCTCTTCACTATCCTTCTCGAGAATAGGATCTGTGACCAACTCAATACCTGAATATTGTTTCCATGTTTCCTCCACTAGAGCATGCGCAAAGTCTCCACTATTCTTTTGAACCTCATTAATCCCGTTAATTTTACTGACCTCTTCCTCAACATGATCATCCATTTCATCGTCATCTCCATCATCTTTTGATTCCTTTTCTTCTTGCTGTTCAGAAAAATCCATGCTTGCTCTGGGGATTTGTTTCTTTGCTTCAAAAGGTTGAACACATTGATCTTCCTTCAGTCAAACTCTATAATGCTTCCCTTCAACCTTAATGTTGATCCATTCCTCAATCTCATCGAACATATTTCTAGCCACCGGTACTTTGGCCATGACAAAAAAGGAAAGCCTTAGTGTTGATTCAACAATTCTCCGATAGCTTTAAACGAAATGTTGCTCCATCCGTTGAGAGGAATTCCATAACAGCATAGCCAAACAAATCTGTCAATGCAAGCTGTTTGACCCTCCCATGGTTTTACTTCAGAGAACCACCTTTGCAAACAGTTATCTTTAATGAGATTTTTCATCTCTTCTTTATCGTTACAAGTTAAAATCATGGATCTTCCGCCCATTGCTCTAATTAGAATATTATCAATTCCTATACCTGCCATCCGGATTCTCAATTCATCAAATGAGATTAACTTGTGAAGTTTTGCTGCAGCACTACGGTGGAGCCAACCATTACCCTTCGATTTCAAGCTCAGATTTCGTAACTCTTGGATACTCTCCTCTTCCATCCCTTTCTCATCACCCTTTCCTCCAAGCACACCTTTGAAAACTTGAGCATAGGTTCTGAAACCTTAGCATTTTTGTTTGCCAAAACTTGCATCCTTTGATTCGTCATGCCTTCGTTTCTCTTTTCACCCATTTCCCTGTTGTTTGTATTTTTTCCTATGATATGATTGATCTGCATTTGGTTGTTGTTACCCTTGTTCTGATTAAAAGTTTCCCTCTTAACGAAGAGTTTTCTATCTTCAATCCATAGCCCATGCTTTAGATATGGCCATACTTGCAGAAACCTCACATTCGTCGTGAACAAACCCAAATAATCTACCGGTTACCTTCCCCTTTTTTTTCTAGGGACAAAAGCATCCTTGACCACCCCAAATTTGTTGAAAAAATTTCTTACCCACCTCTAACTCACATCTTCAGGGAGATTATCCGTAAAAAGAGTGAACATTGGATTTCCATTACCCTTTTCTCCCATTCTTAATTCCTCATTACCCACTTTGGCACCATATTTTCGTTGGTTACCAAACACTAGTTTCTAGCCTCCCTTATCAATTTCAGTCCTTATGTCTTTATACATGTCTTCTCAGATTACACCATAAAAATGCAAATTCAAATTCTCCAAAACCCGCAAACAACAACAGGACAACGAAAAATAATCCAGCCACCTAACAGAAGTGCAAAGTAAATACCTTGTGTTTACTACTGATTGAATCGGCAACGGTAGAACACGAGGCTTGATTAATACTGAAATCGCCAATCTTGACGGCGAAACGTCGACCTCACAAATATGTTGACCAACGAATAAAAGAAGACCAATTGAAAGCGAGCTGCAGAGAAGAGAGAAACGGTGGACGGCTATGAAGCACCAACACCTCTCGGGGACCCTGTATCGCAGTGTCCTGACACGGGGGGGGGGGGGGGGGGGACACGGCGGGGGACAAATTGAAAGTTTTTATAAGTTTATGGGGTAAATGTATAATTAATTAAAAATTGAGGGAAAAAGTGTAATTTCAGCATATATATACAACTTCCCCTCTTCTTCTTCAGCCGACTGAACTCTTTGGAGCCCTAAATCAACAAAGAAGCTGCTGCTGCTCTCTGCTGGATGCGAGATCGACTACGGTTGAAAGGTGTGTCTCTCGCCTCACCCTCTCTCCCTCTCTCGCTTCTCTGGTCTCTGGGTCTCTCTCTCTCTCTCTCTCTCTCTCTCTCTCTCTCGGGTTTCTCTGTCTCTACTGGATGCGAGAATCACCACTGTTTTTTTTATATTTTTAATATTAGAGACGAGATAGAGAGAGAACCACCACTGGTGGTTCACCAGAATCACCACTTTTTTTTATTTTTTATTATCAGAAGTGTATAAACTACTTTTTTTGAATTATTATTTTTTTCTCTCAATCAGACATCAGTAGAACACTAGAACTATAATGTCTTCCTCAACGGGTGCGTCGGGTGCTAGTAGCATGCCCAATGCCGGCGATGAGGCAACGGGAGGAGTACTTTTGAGATTCGTAACTAAGTTGGAGACTTTACCCGGAAGAGGTGGGAATTATAAATGGAAGTGCCACTTTTGCGGTATAGAAAAAAATGGGTCATACACAAGGGTGAGATGTCACTTGTTGAAGATTTTTGGTGAGGGGGTAGCGGCTTGTAAAAAAGTAACAAGTAATGATATGTTGAATTTTAAGAGATTGATAGAAGAAGAGAAAGAAAGATTAGAACAAGCCCAATCAAAGGCAATTCCATTGCCTCCTTCTAGTGCATCTCTTACGGGTAGCACATCTTTGAATCACACACTAGAAGGCTTGGGATAAAAAAGGAGGAGGGGAAATGTGACTCAACTTGATAATCCAGTCGTTAAATGCTTTAATGTTGGAGGCCAAGAATAATTACATAGTGAGATTGCTCGAACGTTTTACACCAGCGGATTGCCTTTCAATTTGGCAAGAAATCCTCACTATGTTAGCTCATATACTTATGCCGCTAATAATAGCATACCGGGTTATCTACCTCCGGGGTACAACTTGTTGAGAACCAAATTGCTTCAAAGAGAAAGGGCGAACGTTGAATGCTTGATGGAGCCTATTAAAGGCATGTGGAAGACCAATGGTGTGACGATTGCAAGTGATGGTTGGAGTGATCCTCAACGAAGATCTTTAATTAACTTTATGGCGGTCACCGGAAGTTTACCTATGTTTCTTAAGGCCTATAATTGTGAGGGGGAAACAAAGGATAAACATTTCATTGCTTCATTAATGAAGGAGGTTGTTATTGAGGTTAGGGCTAAGAATGTGGTTCAAATCCTAACCGATAATGCTCCAAATTGTAAGGCGGCGGGACAAATAATTGAAGCACAATATCCTCACATACTTTGGACTCCTTGGGTAGTGCACACTTTAAATCTTGCTTTGAAAAACATTTGTGCCGCCAAAAATGTGGAGAGTAATTCGGTTGTGTATGATGAGTGTGGTTGGATTAGCATCGTCGTTGGTGATGCTACAATCATTAAGAACCACATAATGAATCACTCAATGAGTTGACAATCTTTAATGAGTTTGTTCCTATGAAGTTACTTTCGATTGCGGACACTCACTTTGCTTCCTCCATTATCATGCTCAAGAGGTTTAAGCTCACCAAGCAAAGTCTTCAATCGATGGTAATTAGTAGTCAATGGAATGCTTGTAGGGAGGAGATTGGGGCTGCGTTTGTGAGGGAAACTTTGTTGTGTGAGTTATGGTGGGATAATGTGGACTACATTCTATCTTTTACATCCCCAATTTATGACATGATTAGATCATGTGACACGGACAAGCCCACTCTTCATTTGGTTTATGACATGTGGGATACTATGATTGAGAAAGTGAGGTGTGCCATTAAGAAATTCGAAAAGAATATCCTTTGTGTGGATGACGCCGGGCAATTTTATGATGTTGTTCATAAAATACTTGTGGATAGATGGAACAAAGGCAATACACCGCTTCATTGCTTGACACATGCTCTAAATCCAATGTAATTCATTTACCATTTTCAGTTTTTCACTAACTTAGTATTTCTAGTTTTGTACCATTCACCTTTTAATTATTTATTTACTTTGTAATATAGGTATTATAGTGAACAATGGCTTAAAGAGGATCCAAAGTGAGTTCCTCCACACCAAGATGAAGAGATTACAATTGAGAGGAAGAAATGATTGAAAAGGTTCTTTGATGATTACTCGGAGCGTACCAAAGCCAGTGTGGAGTATGCCAAGTTCTCAACCAAGGAGGGGGCATTTGCCGACATTGATTCTATTGAAGATAGATGGACTTTGGATGCTCATACTTGGTGGTCTACTCATGGTGCATCCGCTAAGACTCTTCAAACTATAGCCTTGAAGATTATCATTCAACCTTCTTCTTCTTCATGTTGTGAGCGAAATTGGAGTACATACTCCTTCATCCATTCCTTGAAAAGGAATAGAATGACCCCCCAACGGGCCGAGGACTTGGTGTTTGTTCATAGCAACCTTCGGCTTTTATCAAGGAGAAGCCCACAATATTGCGAAGGACGAACAAAGATGTGGGATATTGCGGGAGACCAATTTGGCTCACTTGATGAGGTTGGGATACTTGAGGTTGCAAACCTCTCACTTGATGAACCCGAATTGGAGGTTGTGGTCTTTACGGATGATGGAGATGACATTGAGGAAGAGATAGAAGTTGGGTCTAATTGAAGTTTGGGACTAGTTGCTTGCTTGCTTGGTTGGTTTATTTCTTGTGCTCTAGCTTTTGCTATTCGAATTTAGAACTATGGGTGTTTGTTTTCAATTCGGTTGTATTGAACTTATGGATGTTGGGTGTTCGTGTTTGTTTTCAATTCGGTTGTATTGAACTTATGGATGACTTGTTTTGTTTGAAGAACTTATGTAAGACCTTATGTTTGATCTTAAGTTTGGCTTGTTTTGTTTGCATTTTCTAAAAAATAATTTAATATATATGTATAAATATACACGTGGCGTGTCCCCTGCCGTGTCCGTATCCCCATTTTTTTAGAATTACCGTGTCCGTGTCTGTGCATCATAGGTGGACGGTGACGGAGAGAAATGGAGTGGTTGGATCGATCAGATTTAGGAGGGGTAGAGAAGAAAGGAGAAGGAGAAAGGGACAGGGCCGGGGGAGACGGCTGACGAGGGATGCTGCTGGCGCGGTACTAACTAGGGTTTGGTGCAAAAACGCCTCTTCGGTTCAAATTCACTCATAGTCTCCCGAATCTTGAAAATTCTCTTGGCCGTTACCGTTATTTAAAACCCCATGTGTGAGGATTCTGGAATACATACCTATGCCATTATGGCTAGTCAGAATTAACTTGTTTGAGGTTAATTATCCTTAATCTGGTTCTTAGTGAAGTCATTGAATTGAGTGGAACTCATGAGTTAGAAACCAAGAACTAATTTTCAGAAAGTGCGGCAATCGAATTTGTAACTTGCTCAAGCAAATTTTATTTTTTTGGCACACTGGAAAGAAAATAGAAACTAATGACGTTCGAACGCCACTCCTCTCATGTCCGCCTCGAGGAGTGGGATGATTTCATCTAGCAGAGTAATGTGCGATACCATCTTGTCTTTTTTGTAGGGCCCCAATGTTGACAGGTCTGTCGGCCACCTTGTTACCCTCATGGAGAGTGTGTTTCAAGCTGCATCCAGTGGTTGCCATTAAAACTTTGCACTCCTTGATCAAAATCAGGTGAGATGAATGTTCTGGGTGCTATTCATTGATAAGAGCAATAGCAATAGTAGAGCCCGACTCGATCTCTAGTGGTTCCATCCCTTGGCTGTGGATAAGGTCAAGTCCTCTGAATAAACCTCATAACTTGGCTTCTAGACTTGTACTGTCATTCAAGCATCCCAACAAGCCTAGGACCTAGTGTCGTCTCTCTTCTGAGAATGCACCCATCTGTGTTCAACTTAAGCTTACCTGCACCTGGGAATGATCAAGAAACAAGTCTCATGGGTCTAGGATCAACAGATGCATTACCAAGGAAACTTTGAGTAATTTCATTAATAAAAATAGAGCTACTGGTGACAATATCAAAAGTGGTAAATGAAGCATTATCAAAGATAGTCCAGCCAGAGTTTCCACAATATGACAAGAGTTTGAAACTAGAAAAGTAAACCCTAGTCTATTTTCCTTGCAAATGCTCAAAAATTTATTAATAGTTTTCTTTATACTTGTATCAATACTTTTCTTTCTGAGACATTTGCAATTTTGTGACCTTGCATACTTATATGGAAAAATATAAAAAGCCAAAAAAATATAAAATTGTCACATCACTCAAACAGCCAAGCCAACTGACCTGCATAAAAAATAAGACGAGTTTAAACTAATAGTTTGAATTTGAAATTGTGCAAAAATGACTTTTTGGCACTATAAGAAGCCAAAAAGGAAAAAAGAAAAAAGAATTTCACAGAATTAATCCAACATTAACTGGTAGACTTGCTCTGGTCAAATAGAGTGTAATCGTTCATATTTCGTGAATCGGGGAGAGTGTTGTGTGGTAAGTGTTGTGCGACAAAACTACATCGTTTTGCTCACTTTCTTGGTACACCTCCAAAGCTTCCAAGGGTCCTGTTTAGAGAGTTAATTTTGGGATTCAATTTTAGAGAATTTAGGCTCTTTGGGGTAGGGTATAATGCGTTTAAGCACTTGGATTTAAGAACTTTTGGTTTAGGCATTTTGGGTTTAGAATTTAGGCACTTTGTAGTGATTTTTTCTTCCTCCAAACAAGGCCCTCAGAAGCTTCAAAGGTGTGCCCCAAAAATCAAGCAAAACGACGTAGTTTTGCCGCACAACACGGCACACTACACCTACCGTACAACACCCACCCCGGATCCATATTTCATGGACCCAATTACTTTATTTTTATTTTTTATCTCGGTTACGATTTTTTCTTTTCCCATTCTCTGAATACAAATATAATCCGTCAATCAAATGTGTCCACACTTGTACTCGGAGCAGTGCTATGGGTACACAATTTAGTGTACACTATATGTATACCACCTTGTGTGTAACTTATTTTGGGGTCTCACGCTAATGATTGAAACCGTTTAATTTATTCAAAATGTTGTTTCACGAGACCTTGTAAGAAAATCAAGCTTATTCAGATATCTGTAAAAGTTTGATCGATTTAGTCAGTTTCCCCCCAGCAAATTCAAGAAAGAAAATCGATCAAGCCCTTACTGATAAATAAATTAAACATGTCTAAATAAATTAAACGACTCTGATAATTTACTTAAGACTCCAAAACAGGTCCCACAAGAGGTATTATCATTTGGCGAACATCAAAATGGTGGTACATACCCTATACTACTATTATTTTTGGTGGGCTTTGAGGAGGAGGGAAAGCCACCGGGCATGGAAAGGACAGGGAATTCTTTAGTTGGATCCAAGATATGCCGATGATTGTAGGACAAGACGTGGGACGCGTTTTGGGGATTAGTGAGTACTAAAAAATCAGTCAAAATGGGAGCCGTTAATTCTTTTCGGTTCAAAGGAATCGCTTTGTTATCCAAAAGGATCCCCAAGGACCCCACCCATTATCTTCTCTTCCGAAACACGTTTTCACTCCTCCTTCCCTTTCTATCCTCGTCTTATTAATATTGGAAGCGACATTAGAATTAATCAATGAAATTGAGATCCTCCCTTGTGCTGATGGTCCGTGCGAAATAAAACTCACCACGGTATTCTATACCATAAATACTATCAGTCCCAATTTGACTCGTGCTCGCAATATCTCAAAGAAAAACGGAAAATGAAATTTTAGATGGACCCAAGAAATGTGCAAGACGGTGATTCAAGATAAAATTATTGAGATTTTGGAGGGGCGATTCATAAAATCATATGCAGATTTTGGGACAACCAAATTTTGAATTTCACATCTATATGCTAGAAAATCAGGTAATGAGAATTTGTTGAAGTTTATAGGACGTAGTTGTATACTTGTAACTCTCCATCTTTGTGTCCGTCATTGGGTAAAGATTGGTAACTTACTCCCTCACCTAAATAAACTTTAGTCAGCAAGTATAAAACATTTTACATAGATAAACTTTCTCTATTCTAGAGAGGTGTGAACTTTAAGTTGCTGGAAAATTAACATGGAGCTCAAAGTCCAAAATATCTGCACAATATGAGTCTACTAGTTTGATAAAGAGCCTAAACCTAGCTTGCCCTATCAAAAAGTGTGTAAACCTAGTTTTAAAGCCAATGGTTTTGTAGTTCTTCTTTCTAGCAAGTTAAAGAGGGGAATAAACTTCATGTTAGCATGTTTTAGGTATCATATCTAAGCCACCTGAGGTTCCTCTTTTGAGAGTCAAAAAAGAAAACTTAAGCATATGCTCTCAAAGGAAAAAAAGCTCCATTGATCAAATGCCTTTAATCATTCCCTCTCTTTGAACTTTACCCTTAGCTTGACTGAGGAATCTACTAAACAGTTCTGGTCCTATCACCTAACAGTAACTTCCCTTTGTTGTTCCATGATAACTCAAAAGAATTAAAATATTTGATCCTGGTATCTGTATCCAAGTCTTTGTTTAGGTTTTTTTGGTCAGCAACAAATTTATTAAAGAAACTTGACAAAGGGTATATCGAGTTGGGGGAAGAGGAGAGGGAACTCCAACCAAGGTTGAAGAAATTAAAAACACCTGATGGGTCAAAGCCCAAAACACCCACTGGGTCAAGCTCAACACACCTAATGGCCTAGCCCACAAAAGGCGTACCGAATATTACAATGAAGTCCACAAGGAGCAGACAAAAACCCTAGATGTCAAACAATACACTGCCTTGCCCCGAAGCCCTCAGCCACCTCCCAGCACCGACACCGCCAGCACATTCACAAGAGCTCCAACCGTAAATGCTTGTTTAGTTGCCATGCAATTTTTTTTTTTACCTCTATAGATGTTTTGATCCCATAACTGTGAATGGTAATTAATCCTGGAATTTTCCCAAAAACCTAATGAATTATGCAGTACGCCGTCCAAGACTCCCTAACTTATAAAAAAAATTAGCATAATAATAATTCGAGATCAGTTTAGTTTTGGTTCATGAACTAAAGGATCCGTTACAAATTTAGTAAATTGGAGTTTCCATCTGATTTCGTTCATCAAATGGAGATGATGGAACGAAGATTTCAAGAATATGCCCAACATTCTCCGTGTAAACTTTCAATGTAGGACTCAGCACATACATACATAGGCAAGTGCACACTCAACTTTACTTACTGTTTGCTAAAGGGGCACAATATGATTTTTTGATTCAGCCCTCAACTTGGTTACAGAATTCACACTCTCTTCTTAGCTCACAGTACAGTCCTTGTGCACCAGATTCTAAAGTCATAGCCCAAGAGCATTATGGCCTTTTCATGCTTTTGGCCTTTTGTGTTTTTTGTCTTACGCCATGGAAAAAAAAAAAGCTAAAGTGGAAACAAAAGAAAAGCTTATAAGTCCTTTCAAAATCTTACTATAAGTTGTATAAGAAGTGAAAGAACCAAACAAAGGCATTTCTCTCAATTCCCTGGTCTTAAATTCAACCAATTAGAAGAAATGGAGGAACAATGTAGTCCCTTAAGCTGGGGTTGCTTCTACCTGGAAGAGGTAAGAAATCTCACATTTGATTTCCTTTTCCACTTGTTTTTTTCCTCTTTCATTTGAGTCACTTCAAGTTTCCTTTTTGGTAATTGACAGGGAATTGAGGAGCTAAAGCATTCTCTTTTTTACACTACTTTGGAGCTAGAGACAACAATTCTCTCTGCTCATGAGGAAATTGCTAGGAAAGAAGAGGAATTGTTCCATCTCAAAGATGTCTTGACAATGACAATCAAGGAGAGAAATGAATTCCAAGGGAAGTGCCAAATGCTGGAATTGGAAAAAGCCACACTCCACCAACTACAACAAGAAGGGAAATCAGATTCTGCTCAAGGTGAAGTACTAAAAGGGGGAGGATCCAACAAGGGACCTTCAACTTCAGATTCCACTGAAAACAACCCAATTCTACCACCATCATTTCCATCACCACCAACTCCACCGCCACTGCCACCTCAACTGGCAGGGAAGTTAGTGACCGAGAAGCCATTACCGGAAAATGGTAAGTTTTTGAAGGCGGTGATGGAAGCGGGGCCGTTGCTGCAAACACTCCTACTAGCAGGGCCACTGCCTCAGTGGCAACACCCACCACCCCAACTCAACTCCGTGGAGATCCCACCAGTGACCATTTCTTCTCCACCACCACCGCCAGGGATTCTACACCGGGAGTCTGGCATTAGCACAAATGGTAGTTTCAATAGTAGGA
The DNA here is from genome assembly GCA_036023075.1 of Gaultheria prostrata. NCBI lineage: Eukaryota > Viridiplantae > Streptophyta > Magnoliopsida > Ericales > Ericaceae > Gaultheria > Gaultheria prostrata. Next base: position 12,481 of record JAXBDA010001757.1, on the reverse strand, counting down.
AGAGGGTTATGGTCCCCTGTGAAGCCTCTGACTCTTCTTCCCCAAACACTAAGTATCAAAAAGGTGGTTCACCAATCACCATTGACCAATTGATATGTTAGAGTGCTCCTCATAATTTGCTAGTAGATCTATCGTTTTCTTAGAGTTAAAATCATAGAAAGGCATTCAGATTGAAAGGGATGCCTTTCACTCACCTGTTTTTACTTCCTGAAAAAATATAGTCTGCCATAGTCCTAGTTTGGTTTGGTGTTGTTTTCTGTTTTTTCTGGAAAACACAGGAAACTTGTTTGTCGAAATGTTTTCTAAAAGAATTATGGGGGAAAAAAAAAACCCTTTTCCGGAAAACACCAGAAAGATGTTTTCGGAATTTAGGAAATTGTTTTCTCTCAAAATGAAAACGTCTTAGTGTTTTTGAACTTCACACCATTTCAGTGTCTGAAAACCAAGAAAATGAAAACCATTCCAAACAGACCTTAGATTCCTAACCTCTTAAAGGGAAAGAGAGGAAAGAATATTCAAAACCTTTTTTGTGTGGGATTGTGACCTGATCTTTTCTACGGTCCACTATAACAACTATTCTAAATCTTCATGTAAATGTGAATTGCAGGCTTGAATTCTCCAAAATGGTGGGGAATTTTTTTAGGTTAATTTATTACATTATCTTTAGTTAAACATAATTATACAAGAGTATCTTGGGAGATTTGTGGTGTGCTGTGGGCCTTGTTGTCTTTATCAGGGTGACTACTAATATAATGAAACTAAAGTTGTGATTAATTTTCTTTAGCCCTTTTTTTTTTTGTGTTTTGTGGGTTGCTTCACAGTTATTTAAAGTTGAATGATGATGCTATATGTGGGTATGAACAAGCAATCAAAGATCTTGAAATGGATCCTCCTTTTCATGAAGTGCAACTACCATGCATGGTCTGTGTCTGCCACTAAAATGCTTTCCAATTCAACCAATCTCACCCTGATGCAATATGCAATTAGTTAGAAAAAACCTTATTAGACTCTTTTTTTTATAACTTCAGTATTCGAGCAAGTTTACGTGCACCTCTACTATACCCAAGACTGACCTTTGGGCTAGGTCAAAGAAGCTCGGATTTTTACCAGTAGTTATAAACAAATATGCTCTTCTTGGTCCAATGGTATGCCCTTATTATTCTTCTTTTCAAATATTTATTTGTCAAAAAATAATTCCATTGTAGGACTTTGGAGCTACCATTTATCGAATTTGCGTTAAAACTAAACCAATGAGAGATGTCTATTCCACTAGAACCACACCTATTCATTTATTTAATTTGGACTAAAACAATTACACAAATTATACCATTACTGTTTTTTAATTGTAAAGATAGGGCTCCACTTAACCATTGGACCCAAGGCCCCTAAATATCTTGGGCGCCCTGACTATACATGGGTCCAATCCCATCGCCCAGTTGCAAGGGGACTCAATTACCTCGTTAGACTCTTTTGTAATTAGCAGAAGACTATTTCTCCTTGAGTTGATGGAAATAACATGGGTTATAGTCAAGGTTCGATCTAAATCAGACATAACAAGTCAATGTACAGGATGAACAAAGATTGGACAGAAATTTACGGATGTTGCTTTCATGGGGTTGTAGAGTGATTTCTGTCTTCCCTTTATTGAAACTCAAAACTAGAAGTCAGTAAAAAAAATGCAAAAGAGCAATGTTACACACACATATTCGAACTCACATGAACTTTCACACGCATTGGAGAGTTCCGCGGTCTGTGTACATTAGGCGACTCCAGACCATACACCTCTGTCCTGGTCTGTGTGCGCATATTGCCGGATTTGTATTTTGTGTCAAATCTGTGTACACAGTGACACAGACATTCCCAACAAATCCCTCTTTAGGCTGGCAATTGTGTGTGGAAATTATTCTATCGGTTGTATTCTTGTGAACCGAGTTGATGTGATTTGATTTTGCTAAATTTCATTAAGCGATTACTGCAAAATAAATCTCTATGGATATTATTAAGGGAAAATTTCAAAATGCACCCCAAACTTTGACCTCGATATCAAAAATGCTCCCAAACTTGCAATTTTTTCAAGGGTGCTCCTAAACTTCAATTCAGTTATCAAAAATACCCCCACTGTCTGCATCCGTGAGCTCATTAACGGGAAATGCTGAGTTGGAGCTTAACGAACTCCAAAAACTGTTAAGTTGCCTAAAACGACATCGTTTTGGGGTTTTTTTTTTTTTTTTTTAACAAAAAAAGAAAATAGAGAAAAGGCTCTCTCCTTCCTCCCCCAATTTGTACAAAAAACAGAGAGAGAGAGAGAGAGAGAGAGAGAGAGAGAGCACATTTGAATGGCAGTCCAAATGGTGCTCCGTTCCGAAATGGAAACATCTCGAAAAAGTCTGAATCCTTTGTTTCCAAATTTATGAATGTCTTCTTGCACAACACCTAAGCCATTTTTTCAACCCAAGGTAGGGACTAGGGTCGCAGAGGACCAATTTCAAAGCCCACAAACAGAGTTCCTTCAGCTTTTTTGACTGTATTTGAAAACACAGAAAGTGAATTTTATCAATGAAGTGATTCTAAGGCTGAAACAAGAGATTTGGTGATTTTTTGTAAAATGTACCAGTTTCAACAAGTAGCACCGACAGTAGCGTGAGTTTCAGCAGATTATCGGGCAACAGCAACTCGTCACTGAAGCCTCGACCGCTCATCGGACTCCTCTTGGCAGGCGATACAAACGGCGGCGTACAAGCGGAAGGCGGCGTTGGGGCTGAAGGACTTCAGGCTGGTGAGGTGGATCGTGAGCGGCAGCATCGGGACGATCCCTCTCTCAGTTTTTGTACAAATTGGGGGAGTAAAGAGACAGACCTTTTCTTTTATTTTATTTAAAAAAAAAGAAGCTTAAAACGACATCGTTATTGTCGACTTAACATTTTTTGGGACCCGTTAACTTCCAACTCAGCATTTCCCGTTAATGAGCTCACAGATATAGACGGTGTGGGTATTTTTGACAACGGAATTAAAGTTTAGGACCGCGCTTGAAAAAATTGTAAGTTTGAAAGTATTTTCAATATTGAGGTCAAAGTTTGGGGGCATTTTGAAATTTTCCCTATTATTAATCCAACACTTTCCCTATTATTACGCTTATTACACTTTCCCTATTATTACGCTTTTTGATATTAAGGCCCCGTTCCACTAGCTTAAAAAATCAAAAGTCAGCTTATTACGCTTTTAGAGACAGGTCGTTCTATCACAATACATCACATAAAAACCCACAAAAAACTAAAAAACCACAAAAAGTTAACGCGTTTTTCGAGCTCTCTCATAAAAAAGCTAAAAAGCCAAAAAAATAAAAAAAAACCCAAGTTAGTGGCACACCCCCTAATGCGAAACATATTTCAGAGCACTGCCTGTACTTTTAAAGGGATTCCTGGATAGTGGATCAACAAGTTTGAAGATCTCTTAAGGGTTTATTTTTCCTACTCTTTATTGAGCAAGACCTATATAGTGAATCCGAAGGCCTATGGCCGATTTGCTCGCTTGATGTGGTTAACTAGTTCGTAGTTCAGATTGCTGTAGCCTTAGGTAATTAGTAGTAGCAAGAGAAGCTTATCCGAAATGGGGGCCACACACTAAGTCGTGAAAATTAATGGGAAAACCGTATAGTCTTATATAGTTGCTACACTTCTGATTTCATCGACGAAGACCTCAAGTTGCATTCAACTTGAGGTGTTAGAGAAAATTACAGACTACTCAGACTTCTTTTTTTCCTGATCACTCAAAATGCAAAATGGCAAGGATTTCTTTTTCTTCTGTTTGGTTCTGTGGAAGGAAAGGATGAGAGTATGATTTTTCCTCGCATCATTCTTAAACAGAATAATCAAGATAAGGCTTATAGGTTTGGGCTATTTTTTGGTTCTTTTAGAACAGGTAGGAATCGGAATAAGTTCAGCAACGAATTAGGAAATTTTGGCAATAAGCATAGACCCCGAGAGAGTGAATCATAGTATCGTAATACATAAATATGTACGTATTCCATGTGTTGTGTGAACTATATATGACGGTATGACACAAGGGACAAATGCAGCAATTATATTGAGACAAAAATATTGTTAGAACTTTTAAACCATAATAAACATAAAACACCCAAATATAAAATACGGCACAAGATAGAGAAATTATGAACACCAACAATAAAATATATTAGATGGTAGAGTTAGGAAAATAGCTTGTGAGATCGATGGAAGGCACGACAAGTTGCTGTCCTAAAGCCGTATTCGCCTCCCTTCGTGTAGGTTATGACGGTCGAATACCACTCCAAGATACAACCCAGAAATCTCACAGTATGTCTCCACGTTACACGATCAGCGGAAGACGGGGATGCCAAGTCTTTCTCTAATTGCCCAGAGGATATAGAAAATATAATAGTGAAAAGAGATAGGGAACTCAAGATGTTAAGATGTTTCTTTTAAACATATATAATCATTGTGGGGTGATCATATATATATATAGGACTCCAAGTGACTCTTCCCAAAAGTCATGTCCCTTGTAAACACATGAAAAGATGTAACCCTTTAAACAAACCTCTTTATTTAAATTTTATAAAACTTAAAATCCCAACAAAAATCATATGATCAAAATGTAAGCAAAAACCATGAGGAAAATACTTGAAAGATCCGAACACCTACAAAAAAAACTGGAGTTAGAGGTTTGCGTTTAGATGCAGGGATTGTTATGTGTCACATCATTATTGTATTGAAATGAAGCTCAATTTTGAACTCCCAACTGTTTGATGGTGAGATTGGACAACTCGTTTTACCAGATTCAAATTTATGAGGTCCAAGATATTTCCACATGGGGCCCTTAGGTAGCTGCCCAGATTTGAGTTTTTTCAGTTATGGCTTATAAGCAGAACAACCACAAATCACTGCCTGGACATGCTCATGGATGTCAAAGAAATCATTTTTCCTTAGTTTGCTATTTTTCTGTGGAGGAGAAAAGTACATATTCGATTAATTTGTTGTAAACGGGGGCCAACTCACATGGTAACAATCTTGCGAATTACAAACGGCACTCCCTGGCCTCCTACCCGACACTAAAACGAAAACAAAATAGAACTACTGATCATAATAAAAGGAAATTAATCTGCATTTGATTTATCGCGAAGCAAGAAAAGTTGGGGGAGTGGAAGCGGAGAGAGTGGGGAGTAGGGTTCTAAAATTACCTACTACTGTTAGGCAGAGAGTAGGCATATGGTCGTTATCCTTCAAATCAATTATGGTAATTAAACTTCTAATTTTATACATTTGACACTTTATAACACTACTTAACAACACCACTCTAAGTAGTAGCATCACTTCACCAACCATGAGCCTACTCTCCAACACACCACTCTTAAGTTGTAGGATTCACTTCACCCACCATGACCTACTCACTTTGAACTTTGTTGTTGCTCTCTCCAATAAGTCTACTCTCACACACTCTCGTTCACACCCCATTGTGTGGGACCTACCTCGGAGTTTCACACGAATGATCGGAGCTTCTCAATTTGTTTAGAATATATTTTAAGGGTTCCTGAAAAAAAAAATCAACCCAGCCAGATATCGATAAAGGTTTGATTAGTTTGTTAAAGTTTTAATTTGTTCTATTCAGGAACTGAAACTTGAACGAATCAATCGAGCCTTTGTCGGTATCTGATTGAGCTGGTTTTCCACAAAGAACCTTAAAAAATATTCTAAACAAATTAAGCGTCTCTGATAATTTGTGTGAGACCCCGAAGTAGGTCCCACACAATGGGGTGTGAACGGGGTGTGACCAAAGAGGGTGTGAGAGTAGGCTTATTGCGCTCGCTCTCTCTCTCACGCGCGCGCGCAGACAGAGACAAAAAGCAGGTTGAACCAAATTGTTGTTAAATGTTCGTTCAGTTCTTTTCCATTCTGAAAACTTGTACAAGTTAACTCATTATCATTAATTGATATTGCTGTTACTAGAATAAAATTGTTAGAGTGGTCCTAATCCTAGTTGTTTCAACTTAATCAATTTGGTCCTTGATCTTTCGTTTCTGTAAAATGCAGTCCCTCTGTTTTGTTTCGTTCATATTTCAAAGTTCAAACAAAAGACAATACATTTGACACTAGAGAGATTCAAGAGGAACATGGATGAAGATGTAGTGACTGCTATTGTAATTTACCTTTTTTTCTTTTTCTTTTTTGGTATTAGAGTCGTGATTCATGAAATTATTTTGTCTTTTGAAACACTAATAGAAGTTGGCGTAGAAACTACATTAATAGGGAAATGAAAGTTTAACGTTAAAATTGGGGAAATTGAAACCATAACGTCTAAAATGTGTTGATTTTCCAATCTATCTCAGCACCACATATCAAGAATTATATCAAACTTTCTGCAACTCACTCTCCATTTGAATAATTATTCCACCTGTGAGGCCATGAAAAATGGGATCGAGAATGCAAAATTTTGTTCTCATCATTGACAAAAGTAGGTCAAGGCGACTCGTTCCCTCCGTTTCCTAAGATGTTAATTATCCATACCAACATGCTTAAAGTTAGCGTTTCGGCAGCGCTCAATACGCAAATTTATTCCCTTATATGATACATTAATTCAGTTTCTGAGCATGCAATAGTAATAAAAGAAAGGTGAAGTTTGGGTTGCTTTGTTGCAACAAACATGTCATATTGAGTTGCTCAGAAGCTACTCTCTCTCTGTCTCAGCCTGTTCTCTGTCACCACCCACTCTTGTTTCCAAAGTGTAATAAGGAATATGATTATTTATGAAGTGGTCCTAAAGATGTAGGGGTGGTGGCCTTGATTCCCTTGAACAAAGAGTGCTTACAGAGAGGAACCCACGTTCAAGTCATCCTTTGGTTGCCCTCAACGGCTCAACCTACTTGTTTTTGCTTGGTTTTACCTTTTTGCCCCCATCCCTACCCACATAGAATAATTATTATTCGCGCAAGAAATCGCCTTCCTTAACCCTCCCTCCCACACATTTTGGCAATTTCAGGTTTGTTATTCGTAATTTGGAAGCTAGACCTCGTGATTGGTTATTGGATCCTCTAGTAGAACGATAATCATCCTCTTTGATATAGTTCTATGCTCTTTTTTGTTAATGAAAATTTCCTACCGTGTTGGAAGAAAAAAATCTCACCAACTAGCTTAATCATTCTTTCCACTAACAAAATGTTATTTCTGGCATCCATCAAGCATGAATTGTTTCAAATCTAATTTAAACTTGGGAATTTTAGCATGCTATAATAATTGAATATGTGAGATTCTAGCAATTACTCTCCAATGGGTATGTGAAACTCTTCGATTCCCTTTCACAAAAATAAAAGTAATAAAGATACTAGTAGGCTCGAGCTTGACGGGCATGTTATATAAGTGGGTCTTTTGATCTACTCAACATTCCTAACAAATTGAACGGTTCCGATCATTCCAAATACAGATTATATCAGACCCACAATTAAGGTCACTACAGACCCCAAATCCGCTAATCCACACCCTTCTCAGACCCCCTAGGGGTAGAATAGACTTTACCTAAAATAATCCTTTTGTATGCAAGAAAACTGTCTAAAACGGACTTCATGTTCAACAAACCTTACCTCCTCCCAACTGTTTTTTAACTCCTCATTTTAGCATATTTCTACTTTTTCTCTATTCTGGTAATCTCTCTTTCTCTCCAACCATGTTCATTTATAGACACTTCCAGCCAAATCTTTCAAGAATGGCCAGCCTTTATTCACAGTTTACTCTCTGTTCCAACTTGTCATTTTGACCCTTACTTCCTAAAACCTCTCCCCCCTCCTTTCCACATAAACGCATATCGACACCCCACTACCCCATCTCACTTCTCCTCCTCTCTCTACCATGGATACATCAGACGATCACCACAACCAGATCGCAAGACGCAAGCGAACCAAGCGACAGAGGCCCCAATCTCCAATCTCAGATGAATTTTTCGACACCCGCGCCACCAAGGAAGAGGAAGAAATAGCGAATTGCCTCATTCTCCTAGCCCTCGGAACCAGTACAAATCAACCCTCGTTCGATATGGGTCGTGATCGCGACGAAATGGGAATGAAATTCACCAGCAAACGGATTTCGGAAGAGGGAAATTACGCCGTGTACCAATGCAAAACGTGTGATCGGAGGTTTACGTCGTTTCAAGCATTGGGTGGACACAGGGCAAGCCACAATAAATCGATGAACAGGCAACTTTCTTCCGATGAAGAAGAAAAGGGGGAGCAACTCAAGACCCCTGTTTCTTCTTCTTCCCCTGCTTCAATTCATCTCCAATTGAGTAGTGGAAATTCTAAGAAGATTCATGAGTGCTCGATTTGTGGGGCAGAATTTTGGTCGGGACAAGCATTGGGTGGGCACATGAGGCGACACAGGACGACTGAGAATTGTAGCGAATCCAAAAGGGAGAGAAGTGGGTTGTTCTCATTTGATTTGGATCTCAACTTTCCGGCTCCGGAATCCGATCGCGAGAGAGAAACGAAATTTGGTTCTAGACCCGTGAAAAAACAGAAACAACAATCGGTTCTTGTGTTGTCTACGGCTCCTACATTGGTGGATTGTCATTACTGAGGAGAGGAGGTGAATTCACCTCGGGAAAAATTGCCAACTATTCTTTTGTATTTGATGTTGTAATTGAGGATTACGGCTGATGTAACTTGGATTCTTTTTTTCAAATTTGTTAATGGGTAAAACACATTGGAATTGGAATTCTTTGAATGCAGTTTGTGTTCTGAGTAGGGCTTTAAATTGATTAATGATGTAAAGAACACTTCTCTTTTTTAAGGATAATATTCCTCCCCTCGTGAACGTTTAATTCAAGGATGTGAACAAGCTTTATTTGTTTTCGCTAGTTTTGAGATAAGTAATACTCCCTCCGTCCCTTTTTAAATGATCCGTTTGGGAAACGTGTATTTTTGTGGACGTTAAAAAAGGCATCTCTGTAAAACGTTTTTAATTTTTTTTTACACCAAATTAAAGTACTCAATGAGCACTTTAATTTGGTATAAAAAAAATTGCAAAATTATATCTAGAATTATGTTTTTTAGGGGTTTGAAATTGCACGTATTCCCGTATGGATCACTTAAAAAGGGACGGAGGGAGTATTTTTTATGGGTTTGCGTAATTTTTAGATAATTTTTTCTAACATTTTAACAAATTATTACTTTTTTAATAGAGGTACTCAATTTATATACAAAAAGTAAACATTCCTCAAGCGATCACAATTATTCCTCATATTACATCATTAGGAGGATTTGAACAGTCACGAACCAAGTTCCCCATGAAACACAATAGAAAATAGGGAAAAGTCCATTATACACACATCTTAAGCGATCACAAGCATTCCTCATCCTATATCCACGACCATTACGTGGATTTGACCAGTCAAGGACCAAGTTCCCAATAAACACAATATGATTCATAATATTTTCACTATGAATCTTAACATTTTCTTCCCGTAATTTTTCAGCAATAAAATTCATAACATTTTCACTAAAATTCATAACATTTTAGTGTGTGTACTAACTTTTATATTAAAAACCTGTAACATTTTGGAGCTGCATATGGTATACACCCATATAAGGGGTTGTTTCCAATGAATTTTATGAAGATTTGATAAAATCATATTCTTGATTTTATCCATTCTGCAAAAGATTCCATAAAATCTCTCATTTTTGCCCATTTTTGAATGTAAAATGAGAGATTTTATGGAATCTTTTACAGAATGGATAAAATCAAGGTTACGATTTTATCAAATCTTCATAAAATCTATTGGAGAACAACCCCTAAGTGTGTGTATGCCTTTCCCATAGATCAAAGTTGACAAGAAGAAAATCTTATGACACCTAAATATCAAACGCACAAGGTAAAAATTCCATGTGGGAAACAGAGACAAAGGCAGAGGGGGCCTTCAAATTTTGGGTATTTTTTATTTTGCCTCTAATTCTGTAGAAGTTCTAGTGAAAGTGTGAAACAGCCTCACTATTTTTGAGCTTCCATATTTTGTGAGTATCCTTCTAAAAACATGGCATGAATTTACTTATTCTCATATTTCACATTTTACAAATTTACTTCAGTTCCCCCTTTTTCCCTCCGCTACGCTTTTCTTGACAATCCAAACTACAAAACCTGACTTCGTCTACGGTTGAAGAGTACTATACCTCTCTATTGCACAAAGTGGCGAAATCGAAATAGCATAGAAGTAGATTTGGGGGGTCATCCTCATACTTATGTGTCATTCTTAGATGTTCTTTTTGTTTTTGAAAAAAAATAAAAATTCAGTAAAATGTTAAGATCCATAGGATGAAATTACCCCAAACATATTTTGCCAATCACAAAAGCTTGTCATAAATTTTCTTAAAAAACGTATCGTGACTTTGCATTTTCCTTTTTTCTTAAATTAAAACGTTTGAAAGTACTACCGTCACATCACTTTTTATGGTCTTTCTATACCAAAACAAATTTAAATATATCGAAGCAAAATTAAAAGTTGAGTTTAAATTTGATGTTTTGAGCAAAAAGGTTTATTATATACATCACTCAGTGCAATAAAAACAAGAGATTTTTACCTCTAGGTCTAGGAAAGAGAGATCTAATTACCACTAAGGTAAGTCACTTTTTTTAATTACCATTAAGGTAAGTCACTTTTTTTTTTGGTTTAGGTTAGGATGCACTTTCCTATTATATGGTTTTAGTGGTTTGGGTACTTTCATAGGGTACCCTAAGATTTTGGGCACTTTCATAGGGCACCCTAGTCATATGGTACCCTAGGGTTGAGGTTTATGGTGCACTTTCTTATTATAGGATTTTAGTGGTTTAGACACTTTCATAGGGTACCTTAGGATTTTAGGCACTTTCATAGGGTACCCTAGTGTTTAGGTTTAGACACTTTCATATGATATCTTAGGATTTATGCACTTTCAAAGGGTACCCTAGGGTTTAGATTTGGGTGTGCTTTCTTATTATAGGATTTTTAGTGGTTTAGGCACTTTCATAGGGTACCCTAGAGTTTAGGTTTAGACACTTTCATAGGGTACTCTAGGATTTAGGCACTTTCATATGGTTTATAGAGTCGATGAGAGAGAGAAATTGTGCCCATATGGGGTGTGGAGAGAGAGAGAGAGAGAGAAGCGGGTTGGATGAGAATAGAGGGAAAAAAGCGGGCTGAATTATTATTATTTTTTTTATCAACAGGGGGGCTGAAATTAACATAAGGCAAACTTAAGATACTCCTACGGACTCTGTACCTGGATGTAAATATTGAAACCGGGTTGTACCGGCCCGTGTTTCCCTCTAAAAACAAGTTCAATAACATGAAACGTAAGTCCGCAAACTACATATATAACTAACAATGAAACAAGTGAGCTGAGCCCATTCAAAAGCCATAATCTATACAAATAACGACAAAATGCATGTAAAACATTCAAAAGCCGTAATCTATACAAATAACGATGAGAATTTATGTAAAAAAGATCTTGTAAGAGAAACGAGAGAGAGGTGACATGAGAGAAACGAGAGAGACTCAGGCGAACCCTAGCCACCATCGATGTCTTCCCTTCATCCCACAGCTCTGAGGCCACACTCCTCTCGTCTCTCGTCTTCTCCTTTCACTCGCCTTCTCCTCACCCGAACCATATTTCCCCATCGTTTCAGCCCCTCTCCTCCAGGTTTTGCCCTCACCTCTTTTTGGGCTTTTCGCCTTTCAACTTCCGATCTACAGCCATCCAAGCATCTTCAAGCTTAGCTGCTTGCATATTCGGTCTCCTTGGGCCGAGGGCTTTCTCCCCCTGCCAGCCGTTTCCTTTTCCTGTGATTCTTTTCCAGTGGTTTTCCGACAGCCTCGCCGGAGCTCTGTGTTCGCCTCTTCTGTTTGTCCCACAAAATAAAGGAAGTGATGGATCTCTAGAGGTTCAGGTTCAGATCTTGATTCCAGTTCTCCTCCTGCATATGAGCAGCTGCAAACTCCTCCGTCTGGTAGTACGGTTCCTCTTCTGTACCTTCGTTACCTGGCGTAATATGCCAGGGCCACAATAGCACCATGAGTGAATAATCACTCAATAGCTAAACCCTACCCGAACCCATAACTTACAGATAACAGGATATATCATGCAATCAAAGTTAAGAGCAAATCCAATTTAATTACTATCCTTTAACTCAATGAATTCTAGAATCTCAACCTTTGAGAAACATCCTCCCGTGTCAACCACTAAGACTACAACCAATCGTGATTCCCTCCCCCCTTGCTTGCCCTATCTGGGAGCCCTGATGAATGGACTAATTATCTACTTAGCTAGATTCATCAACGCCTCACAAGGATGAATTCCCCAGGGTATGTCGATACCTTCTGGGCCCACGAGGAACTATCTGTAACCTCGGGAGTATATAGACCTGTCTGGTCTATAATACAAACCACCCTTTTATCGCCTAAATTCATAAGGAGAAATCACGCATTGCCGTAA
>JAXBDA010001756.1:0-50282 GCA_036023075.1 Gaultheria prostrata | reverse complement strand
CGACAACCAACGGTTCGGATGTAAGGGTGCCGAGGTGAAATCTGGGCCGTCCATCCGAGCAATGGACGGCTCGGATGGTGCACAGCAGGTGCTGTGCACCCGCTGCACAGCAGCAACCCCTTGTCCCTCCTATGTTAGCTATCTAGTTTGTGTGTTTTTTCCTTTCCATTCGACTACAAAAAATTTAGGGTCACTTAGTCAAAAATTCAAAATATTTGACATTTTTAAAAGGAATGACAAAGAACTGTTGCAATCAAACGTAAAAACAAGGGTGATACATAATTACCAAAATACCCTCCTTCAAAACTAGTTAAATGTCACTAATTTTTAAAAGTTGAAAAATCCAAAAATAAAATAAAATCCTACGTCTGGCCAACCACCACCTCACCTCCGGCGACCACTTCCGGCCGACTACCACCCCACCTCCAAGGACCACTTCCGGCGAGCAAAAAAATTAGTGAAATGTCACTAATTTTTAAAAGTTGAAAAATCCAAAATAAAAAAAACTCCTAAGTCCAGCCGACCACCTCCGCACCTCCGGCGACCACCACTCCACCTCCGGCGACCAAAAAAATTAGTGAAATGTCACTAGTTTTTAAAACTTCTAATTTTGAACATAAATTTTTAAAAAATCACACCCCGCCTCCGGCCAACCACCACACCACCTCTAGCCGACCACTTCCGAAAACAAAAAAAAATAGTGAAATGTCACTAATTTTTAAAAGTTTTAATTTCGTAGAGAAAATTTAAAAAAATCAACTTCTACCTTAGGCGGACCACAACCCCACCTCTAGCCGGGCACTTCCGGCGACCAAAAAATTAGTGAAATGTCACTAATTTTAGAACTTCTAATTTCAGGAAATTAAAAATAAAATAAAAAACTCCTACCTCTGGCCAACCGCCACCCAACCTCCGGCGACAAAAAAAAAATTAGTAAAATGTCACTAATTTTTAAAACTTATAATTTCGTACAGGAAATTAAAAAAAAAATGACTCGTACATCCGGCCGACCACCACCCCACCTCCAGCGATAAAAAAAATTAGTGAAATATTACTAATTTTTAAAATTTCTAATTTGTACAGGAAATTAAATGAAAAAACAACTCCATTGGTTTGAGCATAGTGACATACAATATTTTCTGAAAATTTTAAGAAAGCTAAATCAATATCCAAGATGAGATTTAATCGAAAGTATATTTCCATCCCAGGGACTTATAAAAGAGAGGAGTCCAAAAAATTTTGTTTGGTCATTTGCCAAATTTTGTCAATTTTGCCCTCCAATTGGAAATTGCCCCATTGGTTTTCTTGTAATTATGCCACAATGCTATGCCCTTTTGGTCTTTTGGCTATTTATGGCTAAATTACGCATTTGAGTCCCTGGAGGTTGTTGCTTTACGGATTTGAGTCCCTAGAGTTTGTTGCTTACGCATTTGAGCCCCTAGAATTTGTAAACCAAAATACACACGGGCATCACACTCGTGCAACGCACGAGACCGTTAAACTAGTTTAACATATACATTGTGACGGGCACATGAAGTATAGCCTGTTTGTATATTAATTTTGTATAAAGAAAAATAAAACAAGAAAATTTCAAATTGAGTGCAAAAATTACTACTAGTGATGCTTGGATAAAGGAGGGGACAATCTATAGTTGTCCACGTGGCGAGGAAGATAACAAGATGTTAACCAATGTGGAAGACAACTTGGATTTGGCCACGTGGAAATGTGGGCCACGTGTACCTGCTATCTTGGAGGAATTTTGCTGTGTAGCTACAGTATTTGTCATTTTGACGATCTTTTTTGTATTGTCGAGGCCGAGTGAGAATGGCATGTGCAGGTGCCGGGTAGGCTTATGTCAGCTTTAATTCCGATGGATATAGGATGACGATGACGACGAGTTAGGTCGGATTTTCACGTTTCGAATTCTTTTTTGTTTAATTGGTAAAATGCTCGTGGGTGTGTTATATCCTTTTATTAAATCATAATTACAAATAATGTCTTTATATTTTATTTCAAATATTCCTTGTCCTTTCTTTCAAATAAGCAAAATATTAGTATGTATTTATGACTAATTATTCCAAAAACATTTACTAAATAACTAGAAGAGGAATTTCCCCGAGCTTTTTAGTGATATATATCAAAATAATAATAATAAATAACCGAAATATACCGTTTTTCAAATTACTTTTAAAACGCAGATCCTGTATGCGCCATGTTCGTTTTTGTTTTGGTATAAAGTGCATTTTGAAGATGCCTCAGAAGTGTGGCTTTGGTTTGATAAAAAGCGTATGTTGAAAATGCGCCGGATGCGGAACTGCTGAAATGGGCCAACAAGTGTCGCATCTCGGAACTGCGGTCTTGTTTACGAAGAAAGCGCATGATGAGCTTTTGTTTTGTTTTTTTCCTACCAGAAGTACTTGTTTAGTCCATTTTCTTTAGTTTTTTTTTATTAGAAGTACTACTGCTCTTTGGAAATGCGTTTTGAGTTCTGTAGCAAAGTGCATGTACAATGTGCGTTTTGTACTGACTTAGTCTTTTTCCTTTTTTTTTCTAAATCAAAAGTACTGTAAACATTAAAAGCAATAATGCAAGATAATTTTGGTATGCTTCAAGGCAAGCTCGATTACATGTACCAAAAGAAGATGACCTGTGGGATCCAACTTTGGATCCACAAAGATGATCTAAATTGAATAATTATTTAAAATAATTTTTTGGTGACCTTGTACAATATCTGCTCAATTGGATTACTCTTATTTTGTTACAAATATTTTGTGACAAACATAAAACAAACTTTTTACTAGCTTTAATTTTGTTACAAATATTTTTGTTACCAAATTTTATTTTATTTCAATGGTAGCGCATGTTCCATATGTGTTATGTTAATTTTATTTTTATTCTTTAATTTAGCAAGTTCAATAATCCTTTGTAAATGAATAACATTCCGTTGCCTTACCACTTGGCTACGCCCCATTTCAATTTCTATTCGACACTATTAAAGAATAATATCGGTATTGATAGGTCGTCAATTTTAGTCCAAATATCTAATTTATAGAAGAGAATTGATATTGACACTTTCAATTCCTCTATTGGCACTCTTCCTTTTGTTTTTACATATAAAATGCAAGAGTAAGTTTACCAAATAAAGATAAAAAAGGGAGTGTCAATATCAATTCCCTTATATTTGCTAAGATTTTGACTCGTATAGAATTAAATTGAATTTCTTGATTGATCATATAATTCAATCAAGATATTTTATCGAAGTCTAATTTCTTCTATTCTCCGTGGAGAATGGATTTTTGATTGGGTGAATTCAAACTAAAGGAAGGGTGTCTACTTTAACTTTATTCATTTTTACTTATACTATCAATAACTCAATCATAAATATCGTTGAATATTTGATTACGCGCTGAATTTAAAAAGTTTTTGCAATCAAAACAAAGCCGCGCTCCTGAGATGTGATACTTGTTGGCGCATCTTTAAATTGCGCTTTCTACCAAAACAAAAGCCGCACTTCTGACATGCGAACTTGCTATGCATACGAGATCTGCGGTTTGGCATACTTTTAAAAATAGTTCGGAAAATTGTTTATTTCGGTTATTTATTATTATTTTGGTATATATCAATAACAAAAAACTCGAATTTTTCCTATCTAGAACTAATCTGATGGGCCAAGTCCAGGTTGCAGGCCTCGCCGGAAGCCCCCTCACTAACAAGGGAGGGTAAATTTTAAGGCCCAAATCAACACACTGCAAAACCAAAATTCCGGGTACAGACCCCTCTCTCTCTCTCTGTCTCTCTCTCTCTCCTCTGCCCGGCCAGAAACACCTTTGTAGAGAGGAGTTGCGAGCCACTGCTCCCAATCGACCCACCACCACAACCACCATACCACCGCCACTATCTCTGTAACGGTACTCTACTCATACTGTACCCTGATCAGGGTTGTCTCTCTCTTTCTCTCTCTACCTCTCCACAATAGCGAAATTTCATGGCCTCCCTTCTCCTCTCTAACCCTAGCCTTTTCTCCCCTTTCCTCCCCCCAAAACTGTAAGTCTCTCTCTCTCTCTCTTTTCGTATAAAATATTCTTGCTATATTCTTGATGAAATTCGTGCATATTTTATTTTTATTTTTTTGAATTTCATAGTATATGTACGAATGATGCTGGAATTCGGAGGAGGGAAACGAAAAAGAAAATATAACTATAGGGTCAAGATTTTTCGTTAAGTTTTCATTCAAATTCAGAAGGAAAATGGATTACCTCACCCCCAAGTTTTGAATGCCGAGAGGGATACAGAATTTCACCGCCCTAGGACTCTGACTAGGGTAACAAGACTATAATAGGAGTCATCCAAATAGATGCATAACAGTAAACTCGCCACCTATTGGAGGGCCACTGAAGGATGAGAGTTAAAACAATAAGACAAAATTATTGTTCAAAAGCCAATGGTTAATTCTGCTCAAACTCAACTCCTCTTTCTCATTCATTTCATGTGCATAAATAGATTATCTTGGAACAACACTCCAAGGAGCCCAAGCATAGCATAAGTAAACTTGCATTTTCAAGGCTACTGACAACATTCTACATTTCTACCGACAAGCCCCTTCATGAACTAGTACATAATCAATCACATAATTGGACCATGTGTGAAAAAAAATTATTTTATTGAGACTGACAATTTGGTACGATGTTTTGGGACACTCCGGTGTCAACACAGGAATTTCAATGGATTCAATTCCTTTATTTTGATTTATGTTCTTTTTGTCCTCACAAATCTTTGTTTCTGCTCCAGTTCTATTAGTGCCAATTCAAAGCGCCCGTCGACCGTGCGTGTCTTGAGTTTTAGGAACCCTATATACGCAGAGGATGCACGTTCTGAAGGTACTTAAAACCTCTGGCCCAAGTTGATTTTTTACTCTAGTATAATTCATTTAGCAATTTTAATTAATTTATAGCTAAGTGGTATGTTTGCAAGTAGAAAGAACATACGCATTTACTTTTAGCGAACTATGACATGGGAAAGTTTATGTTACTCATTTAACTCTTACTTTTTGGGCCCTGTTGGTTTATCCTCAGGGTTTGCATCTCCGTTTTTATCTATTTGCTTTGTGCACTATTCACGGTCAATGAACCTATAAGGCTCCATTTTGATAAATTTGAATCTAGAATCAAGGGTTTTATATTCGCTGTCAACAAAAAATGTATGAAGTTTAGCTATAGGCTTGCGAAACTAGTGTAAATGGGCTACCCAATGCATGAGGCTTCTGCTATTACAATGTCTGGGGAGATTTTGAGGTACACAGCTCGGTAACATTGGAGTAACTTTACCATTGTGCCCTGGCCACTTGTGAACTAGAGTGAAGGATGGATTTACAATCATTGGCAAAGAAAACTTGCAAGTTGCGAAGTATTTCTTTTAAGTAGTTTCTTCAAATCCATTTTGATTAAGCTCCCAGACGCTGTGCCAAAATCCATATTTAAGCTATTAAATGAAAAGTTTGAGTTGTTCTCGTGGAATATTTTGTCAACTCCTTTTAGTTAGAATCTGTATCTATTCAAACAGAGCCTAACAGGCTGTTTGTTAGTGGGATATATTTTGGAGGGGGAAGGAGATATAATAAGTAGGGGGGGTGTGTCGAATAAAGAGAATAATATCCAGTAGAGGTGGCAAATGGGTGGGTTGGATTGGAATTGAGTGGGTTGACATGGGTTATGGGTTGAATATGGGTCGAGAATAGGCAGGTTGAATATGGGTGGGTCGAAAATGGGTCTAGCCAAACCCAACCTGACCCAACCCAACCTAACCCATTTTTCTTTTCTTTTTCCCAAATGTCAAAATCCAGTCCAATCTGGTAATAGAAATTTAATTGAATTCCCACTCTATCCTAGACAGAGAAAAAGAATTCAATTCTCAAAAAAACACTGTTCAACCGAAGTGAAGAAAAGCAATGGATTTTCTAGGTCTACAAGTTTTCCTCACTCTTGCGTCTATCACATTTGCGCTCGCTCAACTACCGTTCTTCGTCTACAAATGAAAATCCTGTGTATATGTATTGATCGTATATAGTATGTATTTGACTATATGTATCACTAAATGTATTTTCCTCTCTCTAAATCACCATATATCTTTTCCTTTCTCTCTGAACGTTAATCATGCGGTTCTATCTTTCTAAACTCTCGATTGTCTTGGAGATAGAGTTTTCACAGGGTGGGGTTTTTTCTTTACAATCCGAGTTTTTTAATTTTTGGCTCCAACCCATTTTGAACCCAACCTAACCCATATAAGTATGGGTTAATATGGGTTGAACCCATATTACAATATGGGCAGGTTGGGTTATAAGTGGACTGGTTGGGTTGGGTTCATGGGTTGGGTTGTCGATTGCCACCTCTAATATCCGGGTACTAAAATCTAAACAAACGATGGATATACTTAACCCGGATATGTATATCCGGCCTCTCCCCATATCCCCTCTTATATCCCTTCGCCAAACAGGGCGTAAGGGAGTTGGAATGTTGTTTTTCTGTTTATGCCCTTCCTTTGTATGTGTATTGTTCTACTCCCTCCATCCCATTTTGATAGTCCCATATTCCTTTTTGGGACGTGAGACGTCCCAAAATACATGTCCACTTTCCAAAATCAACCATAGAAAACTTTGTCAAAATCCATTATTACCTTGTGTTTAAATTGAAGTACTGCTACCTCCATCGATCAAATTGAAATTACGGGCACAATTGGAAAGTTGAGTACTTTTTGATGTCATCATTATGTCCCCTTAAAAAGTTGGAATCTTAAAATGAGACTACCAAAATGGGAAGAGTATCTGTTTTAGTCAGTTGGAAGGGACTTCACTAAAGGGCCCTTTCTGTACCAGTGTTCTAAAAGGCGGCCTAGGTGTCTAGCCGGTGATCGAGGTGCCGGACCGACTAATCAGCCGCTAGGTGGGATTCATCAGCGATTAATTGGCTAGGCATGCTAGGCAATATGCGGGATTAGGCGGACGATTAATCGGCTTGGCGATGTAATTTTAAAGTTTTTAAGGGCTTTATTGTCATGGTAATATAGTATAAGGGGCTTTGTTGAATTTTTTGTATGATATAAACTTATTTCCAGTAAACCCAGTACCCATTTCATGATTGAAAAACTCCATACCCCATGTTATCTAATGTTTTGTTTTACTTATGTTGAACTTGAATCCGGATTGTGAAGGACCTCTTCAATGGATGCTAAGCTAAGGTTGGGCATTGGATGTCCGCCTACTGTTCAGGCGCCGATTAGATGCCGATTAATTGGCCCAGGCACTAGGCGGTGCCTAGCGGCCCGACTAGTGTCTAGCGACTTTTAGAACCTTGTCTTGTACTACCTCTAGGGAACTGGAAACTGTTTTTGAGCTGCCTTGAACAAGTGGCCATCTTTTCTATATGCAGAATGTTGAATTATGTAACTTAACAGAGGCATTAAATTGAAATGAATCTTGTATAAGTCTTCTTTCTTTTTCTCCCGTTTCGAGGTTCTCATGCCTGAGCAAAGCCCCCTCCTTTCAATCTTGCTATTTCAGAAGATAAAATCCGTCCAATTAGTGTTTTTGAGGGGTACTTGCAAAAGTAAAACATCAGTACTCCAAGAGAATACTCTTCAAGAGTCGGAGTCAAATCAAGTAGCCATAAACCTTTGGTACAAGCAATATAGCTTGTAATACCTGTAACATGACGTGGCTCAATCAATTGTACATGGGTGGCATTCCCTTGATGCCTTTTCAATAAACTGTGTACTGATAAAACAAAAAACATGAGGTTGCTCAATGCTCATATATGGATATGTTTCTCCCGTATCTTAACCATTGGCCAGCCAGGTGCAAATCTGTCTGAAACACATGCTTTTCTTGTAATATTTACCACAAAATTTTCTATTCTCCTCATTTCGTTCTTTATATTCTCCACATTTCGTTCTTGTTTCTTTTTGTCCCCTATGATTTTTCCCTCAATTTATCCTAAATTTATTTGTGATATCCCTTAAGGTGTATAGAATTTAATTTTGTTCTTATATCATGTTTGAAGTTGGGATTGATGCTCCTAGACACTCTTAACTTGTTAATCATGTACAAAAATGTATATACCAAACACACCCTTTAATTCTGGCTGTGAGGAGGGAGTCTTCCCGTAACTTTCATAGATGTGTGATGTGAAACATAGGTCCTGTCAGTATGAGGAGACAACTTATTGAAATTACAACAATTCACATGTGCTAAAAGTTGAATGCACTTAGATTATCCCCTAACCAAAAGCAAAAGGTTTACAAAGTTAACAATGTTGGCCTAAATAATGGTTCACAATGGAATAATCAAACTTAACAACTTTTTAACCAATAACCAATTTGAGCCTTTCAATAATCAAAGTTAGCAACATTTATCTCAATAACCAAAAATAGTGGGTCCTACTCACAAAAGTTCTCCATATGCTTTTTGTTGTTTGAAACTTAATCTCCATGAAGCAAATGCTTTATTGGTAGATGAACCTCACTCTCCACTTTCGCAAGTGGCTGTGCTTTTAACAATGTTGGTCACTTTATGGATCTTAACAAATGCTCTCCACTTTCACTTATTTTACTAGAATGTCATTCAATCTAAACCATTAGATTGAGAAGAATAAAACTGACTGTTGGATTTGAATTTTTGCCAACTCATTTTGATTATATGCCATTGTGGAGCTTACAGTTGCTAACTTTAACCATGCACTAAATGTATAATCAAAAGCTGATGTGGCAATTTTGGTTTTTCAAATTTGAGTATGCCATTGGTCCTTATTAGTTAATTTTTAGTTTTCATTCTCACAATGGAGCAAACCACTTTTTTTTTTCTCTCTACAATCCAAGCATAAACGACTTAGAACTTTTTTTACTCTAGTTTTTGTACAGTATATACTCGTGCGAGATATTCCACAGAAAAAACATTGTGTCTACCTCTCTCTTTCAGGGATGCTTATAAAATTACGGAATAACTAATTGTGGCTCAGATTTGACATTTGATTTGCTGAGTAATGTTTAGGGGGGCAAAATCTTGTCACAGTTCTGTTCTGAGTCTTCTGTTTGTAGACCAGTTCAAATTTGGTTGGATCCAAGACTGGTAAATTTCTTTTCTAACGGTGGATAGTATATGTTTTCTTCCCCTTACCTTTCTAAGATATTCTAAATAGTTGCCCTACTGGGAATCTAATATTTTTTATGATTGAAAGCATCAATAGTATTGACATTCAGAGTTACGATATATACTTCCATAATCCATACTACTGGAAAATGGAAATAATCAAGAATATATGTGTATCTAATAATTTTTCTGGAAGAATGCAACAAAAATTGAATAATTAATTTGTATTGCTCATTAATGAATGAGTAGTTTGTATTGGACATTGATCGCTTGCAACCAAAATGGAGGTCCAGCTCTAAACGTTTAGTTGGGATCGGGTTATGTTTTTCACATATCATGGATGTAAGTGTCCTATTTTATTTTTCTGTACACCAAGCATTGCGGATGTCAATGATGTATTACTTTTGCAGCTTCTTTCCATCTCTTCTTAAGAGCACGCTGAATTCAATGGTTTTGTTAGTGCGTCCAATGGTTCTTGTATTTAGGGTCAATATGCTACTTTCTTTGGGACCTTTTTGAGCAAGCTCATCACCACAAGTTTTTAAGCTTATGTAACTTATGCAACTCACACTTTGAACTTATGTTTTGGCATTATTGTATGGAAAGTTGAACTCATCATATTTCACATTTTAGTTTATTTTGTCTCTCATATAGGCAATACTCCACAATTCCCTCGAATAAAGGTTCGGGACCCATATAGACGGCTTGGTGTAAGCAGAGATGCTTCTGAAGAAGAAATTTGGGGTTCCCGAAACTTTCTTTTAGCTCAATATGCTCCGCATGAAAGAAGTGCAGAATCAATAGAGGTGGCTTTTGAAAAGTTACTGATGGATAGTTTCGTACACCAGAAGAGAAAAAAAATCAACTTGAAAAGCAAGTTAAAAAAGAAAGTAGAGGAGTCTCCACCTTGGTTCAAGAACTTGCTTGGATTTGTGGAAGTTCCTCCTGCTGTGCTTATTTTAAGAAGATTGTTCGTCTTTGCATTCATCGCTGGCTGGAGTATCATGAATTCTGCTGAAACTGGACCCGCTTTCCAGGTTTGTTTTATAGTTTACGCTGCTGTGCTATGTCCATTTGTCATTTCTTGTTGACCAAGTGGACATCAGCATTTTTTACTTTCCATTGCTTGTTCTGTCACTTGATGTTTCCAAACAGTTGTTTCTGAAATGGCAACCATGTTCTTTTAGAATTAGAAAAGTTGAAAGGATGGTATTAAAAGCCCTGAAGTAGATGAAATAGAGATGGTTGTCACTGACCTTCTAAGATCTGTTCATCGATGGCATGGGCATATGGTTGAACGTGCTCCAATATACGTAATATAAATTCTTCTTTGGCATTTGCATTTTTTCCCATCTGGGGACATTACGTGTTTCTCTTCTACAGGTGGCCATTTCTTGGGGAGCTTGCATATACTTCCTCAAAGACAAGAAAAAAAGCTTAGCTAAATCTTCCATTATAGGGTAATTTTGCTGAAAAAGATTGGTGTTCTCCCCCTCCCCCAACCACATCTAGTGCACCTTACCATCCCTTCATTCCTTACCTTGCTAAATGGTTCATCTGGTTCATTGCAGATTAGGATTGCTTGTGGTGGGTTGGATTTGTGGTTCTTTCCTGGTTCCTACAATCCCAACTGCGCTGTTACCTTCAGCTTGGACACTTGAACTTCAAACATCGCTGGTGGCTTATATATTTCTGTTTCTTGGCTGTACTTTTCTTAAGTGAGAGATCAGCCACATCGTCTACTTTCTTCATATTTCCGTAACGAAGTTGAAACTTGATCAACTTTATGCCATTTCCATTTTTCCAGGATCGTTTTCTTTCAGTTCTGTGATGTGATCCTCTGCTCTCCGTGTTATTGGTTTGTTAATCTACTTGATTACCTTACCCCAAAAGGCTTTTCAGTTCTGGAAAATAAAAGGTTTTGATCAATAGGTGGGAAGTTATCGCTGCGGACTAAAAAAAATCTAACGATTTGTTTGGAACTTGTTGAAAGGAAGAGAAAATTATTAAGATGGAAAGTGTGAGAAAATTGTAGATAGAAGTATACCATATCTAATACTCTGTCTGATTATTTTCTCTCCAATTTCTTCTCAAACCAAAGAAGGCGAGAGAAAAAGGCATTTTTTAATTTTCCCTTCTCTTCTCCCCATTTCCCTTTTTGCAAACAAAACATAAAGAAACGGTTTTTGTTTTTTATTTAATTTTAATGAAATTGCGGTACAAGCTGAAATTTGGGTAAAAACTCCATAAGCCTCACTTTTAGTACTTCACTGAGACACTTAAACCGAGTACTAGATTGTGTTTTATGCTATTTTTATTCAAATTAAGAGAGACCCATACATCTACTCATAATTTTTGAGAATATTATGTCCTCTTTAAATTGACATCAATAACGTAGTATTTAATAAAATTTGAGTTTGCGCTTATATTACTTCAGAAATTGTACTCAAATTTGATCAAAGGCCAAATATGCTTAGTTCTCCCGAGGGTCAACAGGAAGAAATCACCCCAAACCAGCTCATTTTAATTTGGTACCCCCAATTTTCTTAAAGAACAGCTGATGGCCCCACGCTACCAGCTCACTTTTCTCGTGCGCACCTACCTCCAGACTCCAGTCTCCAGTGACCTTCAGTCTAGTCTAGAGTCTTAACCATGAGAGGACCGATATCCGTGAGGTTGGTTGGAAGGTTTGTTTCTTATACAATTAATTATGTTTTGATTTTTAGGATTAAGTCGCACAAAAGTATTGTACTACTAATTTCTTGTGAATATTCTAGTCCTGGGGTGAATGATATATCTTTGACCAGACCGGAGATGAGATTAGTCAAGGTGCGTGTATGCTTCGGACACCCCTATCCGTTGGTTGGTAAATTTGCTTCTCATATAATTGATTAGATTTCGATTCTTAGGGTCAAGCCGCAAAAAAATAATTTCTTGTGAATCACCTAATCTCGGCGTGAATAATCTGTCATTGACCGGCCATAAAATAGATAAATCGAGATGCACGCCGCGTACGTTGACTCAGACACCTGTCCTTCCAATAAAAAAGGATGCGGAATTTTAACATTAGGTGTGAATAATAAAAGTGTTGCTAAAATTTGAAACGTCCGTCCTTGGTCTTAACGTCCCTCCAACGACCACCCAGCAGCAAAAGAGAGCTACTTCTGAATATTCCGCTCTTCGCTTTCATCGCCCTTCGGCGGACTTACCCATACCAACCTCTCTCTCTCTCTTTCTCTCTCAACACATAAACCAAAAACCCTTTGCCTCCTCCATTCTAAACCCTCTACTCTCTCTCTCTCTCCCTCTCTCCCTCCCTCTCTCTCTCACTAAAAATAAAAAAAGAAAAAGAAGAAACTAAAAATGGCCTTGGCCCAGGCGTCACTCTCCTCCAAACCCTTCCTCTCCACCAAACACCAATCATTGTCATCATCAAACCATCCACCCTCCTCATCAGTTAACTACCGTCAGTTGACCGTCCGTAACTCCGTCGCCGCAGCTCCGGTGTCGGTGGCAGTTGCGAAGGAATACAAGGTGAAGTCGTTGAAAGCGAGGCAGATCATTGACAGCAGGGGGAATCCAACGGTCGAGGTTGATCTTGTGACAGATGATCTGTTCCGATCAGCGGTACCCAGTGGGGCCTCCACTGGGATCTACGAGGCGTTGGAGCTCAGAGATGGGGACAAGAGCGTTTACGGAGGTAAAGGAGTACTCAATGCTGTCAAAAATATTAATGAGATCTTGGGCCCTAAGCTCATCGGCGTTGATGTCAGGTTATTCCTTTTCTATCTCTCTCTCTCTATATATATGTTTTTATATTTGTGATGTGCTTGTGCACTTGTGCATGTACCAACATATAATTCATTTTGGTTGCTGGGAAACAGAGTTGGAGGAGAAATGATTTTTTTTTTTTTTCCTTTTACCCGAAATTATTGCTTATGTTCTTGTGGAAACTGATTAGTGGAATAGACTGTCCTACTACCCTGAATTGTTAGGGCTGCAAACGAGGAGTCGAGTCGAATTGTGGGTCATTTTGGCTTGGTTCTAAAGCCTAAGAAACTTGAAATTGTGTTCAACAGTGGTTTTGTATCTCAGATTCTCAGTCGAGTTCGAGCGGATCTCAATTAAAGCTTTACTCGAGCCGATTAGGACTCGAGTTTATGTAAACTTGATTTTTGAATGTTATATGCATATCGAGCTTTAGTAGTGAGTTGTTCAAGCTTAGTTTGATAACTTGATTTGCTTATGTAATAACGAGTTTTTAACGTGCCGAATGCAAGTCGATATCGATTAGCTTAGCTCATTTATTGTTGTTTTGGATCTGCTTAGTGGAATTGTTTTATTTACTACCAGAAGTCAGTTCTTTGTGTTCTTTCATCTCCTACATTTTCTGGACTAAACCGGAAACTATCATATTTATCGCAATTTGTATGCCAGCTTCTGTGACATTGTTGCTCTTTATGGGGAAAAAAAAAGGGTGTTTAAGAAGCTCATTCATACAGTGACACGATTTGACAGTTTTATGCTAGATAAGTGATATGCATGATTATGTAATTGACTTAGTGAATTGATATTTGAAACAACTTGTTTTTTTTTAAACAACTTGTTGAACTGACTGATTTTTAATTTTCTTGTGCCATCCCTGCAAAATACAATTACCCAACTAGAGCTCCCTAACTTTAAAGGTTGAGTTGGTTCAGCTGCAAATTCAATGAAATTGCTTAATTTAATAGTGCTATAGACTAATATTCATAACGATCAAAGACAAGATAGTGAGTTGCGGATATAAGAAAGGAGAGTGTGAAAATCACTTCCCTTCAGGATAGGTACAAATCGCTGGACGGTTGATTTTTTATTTTATTTTTTAGTGGCAAAAATTAATTTCATTAATCACAAGGATAAAACAAAACAAAACAGTACAATAAGATAAGAAAAGAATTTAGACTTTTAGAGAGCCTCCAAGAACCCGGTTCACTTGTCAACATGTGACAATAAAGAAGCAATTCCAACCTGCATGTATTTCCCAAGGGAATATAATGCTACCAGGGAGTAATATGAATGCCCACAATAAACTGGGAGATACATCAATCAAGTAACCAAAATGTTGGTTACTAAATATCAACCAATGCTATTGCACGCTGAGCTTCAAGTGTGTTCCTGTCAGGACTTGTTCTGTAATCTGTATAACTGATCATTGAACACTTCTTTTTTAAATTTTGTTGTCGCTTATTTGCTTCCCTTCTGAAACTTCATTCTTGGTCTTTTGGACTTGTTTTTCTTATTTAATACTGACATTTGGTTCTTCATTTGTGCAAAATATAAAGGAATCAATCTGACATTGATTCGCTAATGCTGGAGATTGATGGAACTCCAAATAAATCAAAGCTTGGGGCTAATGCGATTCTAGGAGCGTCTCTAAGCATATGTAGGGCGGGTGCAGGAGCAAAGGGAATTCCTCTTTACAAGCACATACAGGAAATATCAAGTACTAAGGAGCTTGTTATGCCAGTTCCTGCTTTCAATGTGATAAATGGTGGCAGCCATGCTGGAAACAGTCTTGCCATGCAAGAGTTCATGATTTTACCAGTAGGAGCAACCTCATTCGCAGAGGCTCTCTGCATGGGTAGCGAAGGTAAGAAACTAATTCTTTTCTTATTGTAATTCATAGATCTGAAGATTATGATTGAAATTCCAAATATTAGGAGCCATAAGGTATTTGTATAACTTAGTATAATCTCGTGGCGTCTCTCAAATTTCCAACGGTCATGGGTAATTGAAGTGGCTTCCTTGTTATTTATCAAAACTAGTTGCAATAAGAATAGTTGTAAACCAAGTATCGAACAAAGAGCCTTCCTTGTGATTACATAATTGCTCTTTTGTCAATCATTGATAGTCCTTAGACCTGGGAAAGATCGACAATCATTCTTAGTTTTTCCAAAACAGTTTATCACACGCTGAAGGGAATTATTAAAGCGAAATATGGACAAGACGCATGCAATGTTGGCGATGAGGGTGGATTTGCGCCTAATGTTCAGGATAATAGGGAAGGATTGATGTTGCTCATAGATGCAATTGAAAAGGCTGGTTACACTGGAAAGGTAGTGGCATGAATCTAATTTCTCATCCTTAATGGAGTGGTATTATCCTTTACAGTAGTCGCTGACTAAAAATGAATGGTACAGGTCAAGATAGGAATGGATGTGGCAGCATCAGAGTTCTTGACTAAGGATGGCAAATATGACCTCAATTTCAAGAAACAACCAAATGATGGTGCTCATGTTCTTTCAGCTCAGAGCCTCTGCGAACTATACCAGCAATTTGTCAAAGATTTCCCTATAGTATCTATTGAAGATCCCTTTGACCAGGATGACTGGAATTCATGGGCTTCTCTACAGTCTTCAGTTGATATCCAGATTGTAGGTGATGACTTGTTAGTAACAAATCCAAAGAGAATAGCTGAAGCCATTCAAAAGAAGGCTTGCAATGGTTTACTGTTGAAGGCAAGCATTTATACCTAAACAAAGGACTTATATTTGTATTTAGCTGTGAAAACACAACTTCTGCTTGATGGGGAAGTGGTAATGTATGTTAGGATTTGACCTCAACTTTTCTGTCCACACATAGTTTAACTCAAAATTTCAAATGATGTTTGTTTTAGTTTTCCTTCCAGATCTTTTTTTTAGCATATATAATCTCGATTGTCTGTCATGCTGAAACTTGATGGTTCTTTCCTTGTCATCTGCTGACTGTATAACTTATCCATTTGTCACTGCTTGGGAATGATTGTAATAGAAATGATTGCATTGTGGTATGTAGTGGTAATTGCCTATTTCTGCAAATGTTATGATTTTGTATAGGTGCATTCCCTTTCTTGTCCACAGTCATTAGTTGCTTGTCCTATTGTAAACCTAGATAATGTTAGGCTCATGACCCTCATCCATGTGGTTTGTTATTTGGATTGTTATAACTTATAACTATCTGGTGTCTGGACCAAATATTTAGCCCCATTCGAACACTCCTAACTCTGCAAAACTTGGACTGCTTCGCTATGCTTACCTGATTGCTATATAGTTTATAAATGTGTGGACATAATAGATGCTTTGAACTTCCAAATAAATACCAAGTGATGGAAAGCAAGAAAATAATGTTACACAGTAATTTATGCATTCTTCCTTTGCACAAGTACAATTGGGACACTGAATTAGTGGTTTACTGCATGTTCACACACTTAAAATTGCCTTGTTTTTAGGTTTTTTAAATAGGGTTGGTTTCTGGACGTTACCTTCACAGGGAACTGAAATCATAGAACATGTAATTCATGCTCAGGGTAAATATCACTTTATGTAGACAGAAGTCATTAATCCCTATTTGACTCTAATTGGTACATCGTTCATTACCAAACTTATCAATGGCAGGTTAACCAGATTGGCACAGTAACTGAATCTATTCGAGCAGCTCTTGACTCAAAGGCTGCAGGATGGGGTGTGATGGTCAGCCACCGAAGTGGTGAAACAGAAGATAACTTCATTGCAGATCTTTCTGTTGGCTTGGCCAGTGGGCAGGTTTCATCAACTTTACTTTAATCCTGTTTGCGAAGTGTGAACATGGCATTGAGTACGGATTCAGCTAACCATTTTTGTGTTTTTTCATGCAGATCAAAACAGGAGCTCCTTGCCGAAGTGAACGTTTAGCCAAGTATAACCAGGTAAAATGGGTATTTCTGTTTGTCTTATCTTTTCCTATATCAAAGTTTTTGCCTCTCTCGCACAATGAATCTGTGAGCCTAAAGAGATGCATTTCATATATAATTAAAGCTGCACCATTACAAGTGATTTTAGGTTTCGACAAAGTACTATATTAGTCTAAATGTGTCAGCGCAGTTGATCCTCGGGATCTCTGTTAAAATGTTTGCTCAGTTGAAAGCTCTCTTAATAACCAATATTTAGTTCAGGGACATCTCTCTTTCTTATTGGGGAATCTAAGAAACATTGCAAGTGGATTTGAATAGTTGTACCATACAAAAAGTCACGAGGAGACTTGGATTTTGGTGCTCTTGGAATGGAAATAACATGCGAGCTAAAAGCTTATAACCTATTAGAAAATAGGTTTAATATAGAATATCAAAGTCTCGTGGTTAAGATTATGTCATGGCGTAGAGTATGCTCCTTGGTTGTTAACTGGCTTTAAAGGGATCTCTTAAATTGCCGGTTTGCCGGTAGTCTCCAATGCGATTATGGTTTAAGATGTCATGTACTTCCTCCACCCTTTGGCAGCAGAGGTGGCGGCGTTCTTGATGGCTGGTTGTCTGCTGATTAGGGCCTATTTGTTTGGGCTCGGCCCAATTTATCTAGACATTGGTAGGCCCTTTAGTGTTTTAAGTGCCGAATGTATATTCTGGGTTTTACTTGACCCATAAGGATGTTGGGCTTCGGCCTTTTTAGGTGGGCTTTGTCCCAAAGGGTGTCCCCAGTTGGTTTTTTGCCAATCGTCGGTTTGGGTCTTAGATTGGGCAGATGATTGCTCCTTGAGCATGATGTTGTTTCCTTGCTCCTATTTGTCTTGTAACAATTTCAAGATTAATGAAATTTTTTTGCTTTTAAAAAAAGATGTGTTTCCTAACTCAGGTGTTTTCTCCCTTTTGCTGCAGCTTCTTCGCATTGAAGAGGAACTCGGAGATGTTCGCTATGCCGGTGAAGATTTCAGGTGTCCTTGAGAAATTACACAAAAAGTTCAATCTCCTTTGTTGGAAATAAATTACCTGGGCTGAGTAAGGCTCGGGCTTGGAAAATCTACAGAGTCTCATGTAAATCCATTCGGCTTAGTCATCCTGATAGTTACCAGGTTTGCTACAGACACTAACACTTGTACCAACAATTGCACAAACTCTCTCACATGAGATATGTGGAATCTACAACTCATATATTGGTTCCGCACATCCCATATGAGAGAGTTTGTGCAATTATTGGTGCAAAGTGTTAGTGCCTTTATCTTTTCTCGGTAGTTAGTGATCAGTGAGGCATTAGAAGCTTTCTGGTTGTCAGTTGTCATTGAACAATGATTTCTTGTTTGATGTTATCCAAAGTATCAATTAAACCCTTGTATTTGTAACCTCTTTTGGTTTGCAGTTCATTTGGTGTAATAGTTGAGAAAGAAAATAGATACTTACGGTATTGCCCGTGCATGGAAAAAATAAATAAAGAACTGATTGTGTTCTTAACTGGTTTGTAAGAGCGTTTCTCGACAATCTCCTTGTCTTTATTTCACTTTTCTGTCGCTGTTTATTCATCTAATTCGGTGCGAAATGCGAGAGTTTCTTTGTTTTTTCTCACTGTTTCTCACCATTTTATTATACTTCCTTGCTGCATTGCTCTACGGCAAATGGAAACTTTGACTATCTCATCATTGATCAACTAGATCTTACCATCCATTTTACATCAGGGTTTAAGTTACTACTGGGCATGGGTTCGAGTCACTGGGCATCGAGGAGGGGCAACGATGAGAAATTAATCGATTTATAGAACATTAATCAAGACAAAATAATAATTGAAAATAT
Organism: Gaultheria prostrata; assembly: GCA_036023075.1. NCBI lineage: Eukaryota > Viridiplantae > Streptophyta > Magnoliopsida > Ericales > Ericaceae > Gaultheria > Gaultheria prostrata. Next base: position 31,593 of record JAXBDA010001756.1, on the reverse strand, counting down.
AATCAATTTATTGTACATTAATCAAGACTAGGATTAGCACAAGTGTATTCAACTATCCACAATTAAAATAATAAATGAAAATATAACACCGCCCAAAAGCCATCAGAATGTACAACTAAAACAGATACATCAGAACCAGCATTAACCAAAACCTCTTCAGTTTATTGTACTGTCAGGTAAACAGGACTCGTTGCCAGCAGAATGTTTTGAGCGCAAGGCTGGTAGCGGTAACTGTATTACTAAAACTGCAGTACAAGCAGTACAGACTAAAGGTACAGAGGCAAATCAGTCTTCATGTTGGCCAAGAGTATCGTCGCTAAATGCTCTACAAATGTCTTCTGGGACCTGAATCTCAACTCGAACATTATGAAAGCAGACGTGTTCGATCACCAAAGCATGCAAAACAAAGCTATACTTGAATAACCGGGCCCTGATATTCGCCTGATCGCATATAGAGATCATCTGGTGTTCCTATCTGAGCAAGCCATGCATAATCCTCTTCATTGCCATCATTCAACTCATCTCCTTTTCCTGTTGCTGCAGCATGATAAATTCAACACTTGACATTAAAAGATTCTTGGCAAGTGGAAAGTTGCTATTATTTGATAGTTTGGGGCTGTATATGCAAAATAACGAGTTTGAAGAAATAAAAGAACTTACAGAAGCTGGAATAAGGGTAATCGTGGTAGTAAGTACACTTTCTGCCCGCAGCTTCTTCGTAAGGGGGTGCAAGTATGTCAAGCACAGCACAAGGGGCGATTGCAGTAAAACAATGCACATTACCTCCTCTATTTGGATACAAAACTGAGGTTCCACATGGTGCTGTTAGCACTTTATCAACCGACAACTTTGCCAATCTCACTGGTTAAGAGAAGAGTTTCATCAAAACTTAAAACACCAAAAAATCCGTATAGAACGAAATGTACTAATCTAAGAAATAACCATCGAATCACTCAAATTCCCAGAAAGTGTAAAAAATTATCGAACCCAGAAATTGATAGACATAAGCTTCTTCTTCGCCATTATTTATTGTGTTCCCTTGACTCTTTGAAATGTATGAAGCAACTTTGTGAGACACAGAGACACTTGGGTGGATGTTGGATGTGTCCATATTTTCTTTGGACCTTCACCTAGGGAACATATTCAATAATTCAAGTTTTGGAAACTACGATCAAACTCCAATATTCTGGATGAAATCATCTGACTATAACACCTGGTAAATACAATTTACCCTAGAAATACACTCAGAGAGATGGATATTATCAATGTGCTTGACATGAAAATCAGATGCATCCATCACTTAGACACATGCCTATACCTAACTATGTACCACAGTTTAACGATGTAATACAACCTAGTGTTGACAGCTTATATTGTGGTTTGCAAATAAGTGGTGTGTTGTGTATGTTGTGAGAGACTAAGTCAGACTTCTTGCGAAGAACAATCACTGAAAATGCAATAAATGACCTGGGGAGTGCCTTCTTAATACCTTTGTCATACAAAGCATCCCGTATTCCATACTCCATAGCATTATGGTGTCTAAGAAATGATTTTTTATGACGAAAATATAAAAACATACGAGTCTAAGATCAGACCTGATGAGTAATTTGGTCCCATGCTTCTTTGTATTTGTTCAGGCTCAACCCAATCATAAGCTTTTACATGCAAGGATCCATAGAGAACTTTGCTCAAAACAGTCATCCCAGGATGATCGTGGAGTGGAATAACAGAAGAAGTTGGAAAGCAAAATATACACATCTGCACAGAAAGAAATAGAAAAATAAAACCAATAACTGAATAATGATCATCACTCAGTATTAACCTATTCAGCTACCTCCAGTACAAGACAATCATAGCTGCACTGCATTTTTTTCCCAGTCTGACAATAAGAAGTAATTCTAACAAAAAGATTTCCATGTTTTATATAACTGCATCATCAAAGTTAAATTCTGACCAAATCTCTTAAGCCAGTATCAATCCCAATTTTCCCAAGTGCAATTTTTCGTTCATCATAACAATTTTATTTTATTTTATTTTATCTTGGATAGAATGGGTCAAATGATAACAAGAAAAGAGCACATAAAGCAGTAAAAGTAACAAACTGATCTCTCCTACTCCTTAATATATTGGTCGGAAATCATGGAAGAAGCAATGAATGAAAATGAATAAGCAAGGCGTACAAGAATAGGGGGATTCAAGGGGAAGAAGGAAGCAGTAGGAACTACGAAGCATCAGATTTACCAAATAGGAACCAGATTTAGGGACGGAGAGATTTGTAAGAAAATCAACGTGGGTAAATTAAGAAGACCGAAGTAGGTTAATAACAAATGGTTCTTCTAACAAGGAATCCAATAGGCAAATTACAAAATTGCTCATTTTGACAGTTTGAATGGTGTAAGTCTTAAAGCTTAGGAAGCATCTTAAGTTTTCTAAGGAATGCAGTTTGGTACACTGTATGCTTCTGAACTATGACAGCAAAAAGCTGCTGTCAAAACAACAATAGGGATGAGTAGATGGAGATTAAACGAAAATTTGTTCGAATTAGATAAGTGATCAGGAAAAATTGGCTGAATTAGGTTTCTAATGTGAATGAAGATAAGTCATATCACTATGCAGGAATAAATTTGAACCGCTGGAGAGTATGCAAAAAAAAAGGCCAAAAAGATCTTCAAATTGTTTCTTTACACATTTACCTATATGAAAACTTCCATGAGTAAAAATCTCAAACCAAACACTTCAAAAAATTGTCATTCATTACTAACTAAAAGAAGATGAAAGAAACTCTCTGTAAAACTCTTACAATCATGCATATCCATTTGCCTTGCAGGAAAATTTCCAAAATTGAGGATCTCAAAGCAAATACTATAAAAATTATTACTACGAAGCTGACCGTAAAACTATCACATTCATGCACATCCACGTAAGTTATAGGTTGAGCCCATCTTCCAACTCTATTAAAACGAGGAAGCCCAAATAACCCATGGCCTCTATCATCCGCCTCATCTTCTTCCTTGAGACCAACATCGGCAGGATGTATTGTGTCTGCAAAGCAATAATCATCAGTGATGTGTCCGAAGCATTACCTTAACATTAGAGGAACAGGATGCCCGTAGTACTTGCAAAAAGTAATGCTCTCTAATAGTCTAATTCATCAGAGACATTTGTATTAGGAAGCATTTCCATCAACGTATGGTTATTTCAAGCAAACTACAAAAGGAGGCACAAAAATAATTTGTAGCTGCTAATAATTTTCCCATTAGTTTTGGCCTTCTGCATTGTTCAGTTCACACGCCTTCTAAGAGCTGGTTTACCGTTTGAGCCTTTGAGAAGGGTAAGTCACAAGTTAGCTACAGGAAATATACCTGTCCAAAAGTCTTTATCTTCCTGTCCCGGCATCGGAATGAAATCAAACAGATGTGAAACTCGAAAAATGCTGAAGTATAATTTCAGATGGTGTTGCAAAACAAACCAATATGAGAAGGACATCGACCAAACTTATGCTACGGATATCATGTCAAAGACAATGATCTGTACTTTCTGAATCCAAACGGAGACGGACAAAACTGTATTCTCAGGTTCCACTTTAAACTTTACAATCCTTCTGATTAGCGCATTGACTTTTCGACCACCAGATTCATTTAGTGTAAAAGTTGAATGGCATGTTTTACTTTTCTAGTTGTTATGCATTGACGTACATTTGTGGAAACAAGATGAATAAGATTCCTACAACCGTTATTTCCACAAAACCAATTCCCAGCCAGGAGGGGAAAACTAAAAAGAGTTACCCATGCCAGTATCCACGACTCTATGAAACTTCAACCTTAGTGTTCTTGGCCTTTGAACATGATGGCAGTGACAGCCAGTTTTTTTTTTCTTTTTCACCGAGTACAATCTAATGGCATGCATGATCTACACAGATTTAATTAGATCAGTCTTCTTTTCCAGATAAGCAGCATTAGATTGCTTCTTTAAGCACACTATACTCCTCAAAAGGCACCTTCAGCTTTTCAGAGCATGTTAATCAATCTCTGCCGCATCCCTAAAATCCACCTAAACTGTCGTGAATATCAGCTCCTCACTACTCTAAGTCTTTATGCTTTCAACCAAGATCCCTCACCTCAAAACCATAATCAAAACAGTCTATGAAGTACGGGTACTCCAAAAATGTTGCCGTAGGAGTACCCGATATGGGTACGGCTTCGGTACAGCAAAGTATGTACCCAGTACACCAAAAACATGCCGGGTATGTTTTGATATCCAGATACAGCGCCGGTACACCATGGGTATGGGATGGAAACGGCTCCGATACGCCTATTCTTTTTCCTTTTTTCTTTTCTAATGTACTAGCTACTTAATTGATAATGTTAATAACTATTTTTATCCACCCATTCTTATTTCATATGTTTCACTTGTCTTTACTATACATTCAAATTTGCAAAAGAACTAATTTGAAGTACCCACACAAAAAAGAGAAAAAAAAAATAGTATGGAAAGTATAAGTTTAATGAGTGCAGGAAGGATGTTCGCGAATAAATAAGGCCATGTTTTCCTATAGCATGATAGAAATAAGAAATATAAAAAAATTATATGAAATCATTGGCGTACCCCTACATTGTTAGGTTTTTGTAGAATTCCGTACCCACAACCTTACCCGTACCTGTTCTTCATTGAAAATAGTAAACCACTCGTTTGCACAAAACACTTGTTCCCGTATATTCACATCATTCTTGGATGAGCAATGCCATGACGACCAATGACTCGATTTATACACCACATTTTGCATACCAATGACCACATTTGTACAACACATTGGTTGGATGCATTGGATAGCTTGATATACATTGACAAGCCCATTTTTGTAACAAGTTAAGCTTTCGAGAGAATATCTGAGTTGTCACGGTATTAGAGCTCTAGTTTGTGGGAGATCTTGGGTTCAAGTCCCTTCATTTGCATTTATCATCTTGTTGCATTATGCTTCTTGTTTTCATTCTATTTTTTTCTATGTCATGCAAGACGGGGTTGAACGTGAGGGAGACTGTAGGATAACTTGACAGGATGGACCCCAAAATTTTAAAACTAGAACAATAAATAGGAAAACTTCAAGATGCTATCAGAATATGTTACCGAAAATGTGGTTATTCAAGCATTATGGCTCTTGAATAAACAAACTTTGTTCGCTCGAAGTTGATATTCAGAAACTCATGTTTTAGTAGCTGAACTAATCTATAAAATACTTTACAAGCTTTAAGAACTTCCACAGTTCCACTTCATAAGGGGAACTTGGAAGGGGCACATGGTTGTAGATGCGAAGGACGGTGTTGGTGTTACAATAGTCACATTGTTGTGGAGGTGATTGTGGTGATTGTTTGGCTATGGTATGAAGTATGAACATCCATTACTTCTTGTACTCAAAACGTGTCAAGAGATGTCAAGAGTTTAGTGCCCTCCTATTGATGTAATACTAAAAACTAGGTGAGTTATGACCAAAATCTTGTGAAAGCAAACAATTAGGAGATACAAATATAGCTCAGATTACTCTTTGAGGATGGAGGACCAATTAGTTATGCTAAGAGGGTTTAGTTTTTCAACCCTTCCTCTTCTCCTATACCGTGTATGAGAATGGATGCATCTCAATAATGGTCACATGCTGCATAACGGCTCTTCTGCATACCAACCTTTTGATAGGCTTCTCACAGTTCTCTAAAACAAGTTCCAACACTTCCCGGGATAGAACCAACTTTCCAGTCCAAAGGATGAAGAAGATGAAGTGCTTGGAAACCTTCCCATAGATGTTATCACATGTAGTTTGTATTGCATTATTAAGGACATAATCTAAGGTGCTGGTTGATAAAGCTAAATACCAAAGCTGAAATCTGAAAAATTAATGAAAACTGAATACGAAAATTTTTAAGTCGAAAAGTCGTTTGTTAAATATTTTTCCTTTTATATAGAACGACCAATAGTTACATTTATGCACGTCCAAAGCAAAGACGTATTTATGAAAGAGAAGGGGGAAATTAAAATGCGAATTCAATCGTCCATCCACAGATGTGGTTGCAAAATGCCAATTTCACTTAGCATGGCACTTAAACCTTCCTATTTCTGTAATACATAACGAAACTTATGACTAGAGTTAATACCATACCACCCCCAAAAAAATATCACAAATCCATCCACATTGCACTTCGTAAAAAATTTAAGTTCAACGTAACCCAAGATTGTACTTATAAATTTCAGCATCAGCAATGTGTGCTACACAAAATTTCAGCATCAGATTAGAACAAGCCCATAATCAGCATCACAAAATTAGCAAAACCCACATACAGAATTGCTTCAGATTGGGAAATAACCGCAAAATTGCACAAAGAAAACACAGTAATTAAGCGAAAGAAGCAAAAAAAAAAATACGGGTATATAAAAGTACCCAAGAGAGAGCGGAGCTTTTGGATGGCTTGAGGAGAAGCAGTAGATGTTCCTGAGGGCGTAAAGGTCTTTTTACAGAGGTCGTACAGTGCTTGAACAGAAGAAGAAGAAGATGATGATGAAGAGGAAGAAGGGAAGGCCTTCTTCGTCATGGTCACAAACTTCCGATATGTGCACACCATAAAAAATCTTCCTCCTCTTTTTCGAATGATGATGCTCTTCGAAATATTGGAAATGTTATGGGTTAGATTTTTCAAAACAATAATGATACACGTCCAACACCCGGCTCCAACTCAGGTCCAACAAGGTGGGACCCACCCACTTAACCCAGTAAAAAAAAAAACGGAAATTTTGAAAAATTTTAAAACCCAGATCGCTCCCTCCCCTGCCCCCATTTCTTTCGTTCGACCAAACAAGAGAGACATTACCACCACGGGCGATCCACCTCCTCCCTCTCCATCTCCAGCGACCCTGCTTCTCCCGCCTCACTCTCCACCCCCGACGACCACCTCTGCCACCGACAGCAATAGACAGAGGGAGGTGCTGCATTTTCAAAGTTCACCGGCAACGGCTCGCACCCACTGGCTACCGGCGACCACCAGAAGGTCGATCTCTGTGTGTGTGTGTGTGTGTGTGTGTGTGTGTGTGTGTTTATTCAAAGAGTTATTAATACATTTTGTGATGGAAATGGAGAAAATTTGAAGAAAGAATTGTGGTGAATTTAATCGAAGAAGAAGAAATGGGTTTACATTAACTACCTAGTAACTACCTACCTGTGGAATTCTCGTCCAAAGCTTACAGTTTATTTTCAATTTAAAATGGGAAACCCTAATCCTTGAACAAACTAGGGTTCCAATTTTGAGAACCCTAATTTGATCCTCAATTCATATGATTGATCATAGGTGCCAGTAAGGGTTCCAATGCTCTAAATTCACTTAATTTTGTACCACATATGAACATGTATATATGACTTCATTTTTCATGCAATGCCTGGTTTTAGTGGCATAACTAATTGTATTGCTATTTGTTCTTGAACCAGTAGATGATGTCGCCAGAGTCTGTTCCGTCGGCAATTCCTCCTCCTGTAGTAGAAGAAGAGGTATGGAATGGATACAGTGAAGACGAAGTAGAGGTGTTGAGTGCTACTTCAAACAAAGAAGGTGATGAAATAGATGGGATAGATACTAATGAGAATGGGAAGGAGGCAAAAGCAAATTGTGAAGATACAGTTGAGGAACCGAAGGTGGGAATGACATTCCACACATCAGACGAAGTTTATTTGTATTACTCGAGATATGTTAAACAAAAGGGGTTTGCTATAGTTAAAAGAACATCGAGAAAAGGAATAGATGGAAAGTTGAAGGATGCGACTCTTTCATGTAGCCGTGCGGGAAAGGCAAGGGTGAGAACAAGCAATCCAGACAAACCAAGGCCACAATCAAGAATTGGTTGTCTAGCTCACGTTACGGCTGTTTTACTCTCGGATGGAAAGTGGGGGTTAAGCCGGGTTGTTTTGGAGCACAATCACGAATAGAGCCCGGAAAAGGTGAGGTTTTTTAAGAGCAATAGGGTGCTTGATGACAATGTAAAAAAGAGGCTTGAAGTGAATGACTTAGTCGGGATTAGATTGCACAAGGGTTATGACTCATTTCAAATTGAAGTTGGGGGACCTGGTGAGCTACGATATCTTGAGAGGGATTGCAGAAATTATTTGGACAAACTTCGGCGTTTACGACTTCAAGAAGGGGATGCCGAAGCCATGCATAGTTATTTTATGAGAATGGAAGCCGACAATTCTAACTTCTTCTTTGCAATGGATTTGAATGAAAAGGGTCGACTGAGAAATGTATTTTGGGCTGATGCAAGGAGTAGGGCAGCTTGTAAGGAGTTCGGTGATGTTGTGACATTTGACACAACTTACTTGGTAAACAAGTATGGCATGCCTTTTGCTCCATTTGTAGGCGTGAATCATCATGGTAAGTCGATATTATTGGGATGTGGACTCATCTCTCATGAAGACACAGAGACATTTGTGTGGTTATTCAAGACCTGGAAAAGTTGCATGTCGGGCCGTGCTCCAAACGCAATTCTAACCGATCAATGTGTGGCCATGAAGAATGCTATTGAAATTGTATTCCCTGATACCCGACATCGGTGGTGCATTTGGCATATAATGAAAAAAGTGCCAGACAAGTTGAAGGGGTACGAGAAATATGAATAAATTGGTTGGTGTTTGCGCCATGCAGTTTATGAATCCCTATCAATTGAAGAATTTGAGGAGTGTTGGAAAGAGTTCATCACAAAGTACGAGCTTCAAAGTAACACATGGTTACAAGGGTTGTATATGGAGAGAAATCGGTGGGTGCGTGCATATTTGAAGGATGTATTTTGGGCGGGAATGTCATCCACACAAAGAAGTGAGAGTATGAGTGCATATTTTGATGGATACATTCATTCCAAGACGACTTTGAAACAGTTTGTAGAGCAATATAAAAATGCATTGGCAAATAAGGTGGAAAGCGAAAAACTGGATGATATGAGAAGTTGGAGCATATCGTGTCGTGTCCATATCCCGCGTCTATAACATTTAGTAGTTGACAGTTAGTCATATAGCTTGCATTTTTTTGGTCATTAAAAGTTGGTGTTTGTTGCTTTGGACAAAATTAGGTAGACAGTGTAGTTGGTCATTTATAGTTGACAGTGTCCGTATCCCCTGTCCATAACTTTTAAACTGCCATTTTTTCTTTTGTGATTGACATCTGTTGGGTTACGCGTGTTTAAAAAAGTTGGTTGTTTTTCAAAAAAATTTGACAGCATCTCCCCTATTTGCTTGCCTAGCCCGACGTCTCAGCGTCTCATAAGACAGTCAATAACATCAGCAAACACAATTCATCATACTCACAATACATATCCAATCCATGGTCATCTCAATTATTCATTACAATCAAAACAAAAGTTTTGTACATGTTCAAAGTCCAAACTTCATTTAAAAAATAAACTCTTACAAGCAACAACAAATTTTAGAAGAATCCTCCATGTACAAACAAAAGGAAAGAGAAGAATCCCAAGTATCTACAATAAGTCATAAAAGAAGCGGTTGGTCTCCTCTAGCCCATCATTTTATTTGTGTCACACCCTGGCTCTACTCCGGCACATTGTCCCGCACTCCTTATGGTAGACTATTGTTCTTCTTGTTATGTCTCCAAATGATAGAAATAACAAGGCTGAAAAGTAGTTGGTTTTGCAGAAGTTTTTGAGGAAGTTGGAGTTGGCCTGATTAAATTCTGTCTTGTTATGTTTTCTTCTTGTCATGTCCCCAAGTTCTGTCTGGATACTTCTCCCTGATATAAGAAGCTTCTGCCTGCCTCCTTTCTAAAATGTACAAAGAGCGAAAATTGAGACAAGTGCTAAATTAGAGAAGTTCAAAACACCAATGTCAAGAATTCTTCCTTTGACAAGAGAGGAAATATTTTTGCAAGAAATATTTGACAAAACCTCACCATGAATCAGATATTATATTCATTAACCAAAAGATGAAACAAGTTTGAACATGATTGCCACTAGTTTTACTAGTTCCGATCATGTCTTTACATATTCACAACAAACATGAATTTGTGAAAGCCTACAAGCACATTATACTATCTGAGGTATCCGCAACGCATACCTGGATGCATAACAGGATGCATTATGAATGCACACCAGGATGCATTATGGATTCATTATTCAACTCTTACTTGTAAACCCATTAGCCAATTGAGTATCTACTGTGCCTAAGATGATAAAGAAAACAATAAATGATACTACCTTATTTAACACTTGCAACTGAACCCATTACCCAATTCAGAAATAACAGTGCCTCAGATGATTACAAAAAAAAACATGAATTTGTGACCTTATTGAGTTCTGCAATTGCACTAGTAAATGCATAACTGGCAAAGGGATGTATGTTCATATGAAAACCAATTTGACTAGAACATTGAAGGAGCAACTATATTCAATTACCCCAGCTCTTCGAGAGATGCAATTGAGTAAAGAAGAGAGGGTAAACCAATTTCAAGCTGTCCAACACATAAAGAAGGGTTTTGAATTAGGGTTCTCAAATTGGAACCCTAGTTTTTTTCAAAGGACTAGGGTTTTCACTTGGGGTTATCTCTATGAATGGAACAAGCTCAGAGAGAGAAAGAGAAGAACAAAGTCGGTACCGGTCGAAGCCTGAGCATTCGAAGGGAGATCGCATGAGCGGTCGTTTGTTTCAGAGCGTCGTTGGCGGCGGCGAAGGTCGCCGTTGCTAGTGCTCGCCGGTTGGGTTGCACCGTGAGCAGTCCTCTGTTTCAGAGCGTCATTAGCGGCGGCGGTGGAGGTCGCCGGTGCTGGTGCTCGCCGGTTGGGTTGCTGCCCTCTCTCTGGTGGAAGGAAAGGAAATGGGGGCGGGGAGAGAACCCGGTCTGGGTTTTGAAAATTTTCAGTTTTTTTTTAATGGGTTAAGTGGGTGGGACCCACCCTGGGACCCACTTGTTGGACCTGAGTTGGAGCAATTTGTTGGACGTGTATCATTTTTGTTTTCAAAAGATAAAAGCAAGAGAAGGTTTGTGACTTGTGACTAATGGACTTTTATCTTTATACGGAATTGCGGAAGAACCGAAACTTTATTTAATTTTTTTTTTATCGGGACCGAAACTTGGTTTTGGGCTACAAAAATTAGTACTTCCTCCGTCCCATTTTCATAGTCCAGTAATCCTTTTTGGGACGTCCCAAAATGTTAGTCCACTTTCCAAAATAAGCAATAGAAAGTTAATAAAGTTACATTATTACCCGTTTGCTTAAATTAAAATACTACTACTTCATCAATCAAATCACCTTTTTGAGAGGGCATAAGTAGAAAATTGAACACTTTTTGGTGTAATTATTGTGTCCCTTTAAAAAGTTGGAATCCCTTAGTGGGACTATGAAAATGGGACGGAGAGAGTATTAGTTTTTGGGTGGCTCCATCTGCAACCCATTTTTGACTTCATACAACCCGGGCAAATTAAATGCCAAAACATTCCTTACAAAAAGACCATTTAGCCCCTCAAATTACTACATACCCCCTAATTACACAAACCCTTTTTTCTATTTCTACTACATACCAACCCACTCCCTTCTTCTTCCCAATTTCTCTCCTTCTTCCTCCTATTATGTCAGTTTCCTCCTTCATCGTCATACAGTTCCTCTCCATTCTCTTCCTTTGTTCTGTCCCTCATCTCTCATCTCTCTCAATGGAAACCTTTGATGAATCAATGGAAGGATCCTCTCCCTCACTAGACATGAAAGAAAAACTCCGGAGAGTAATGAAGCAACTTAAAACTCCAACTCCACCAATGGAGACAGAAATAGAGAACATCTGGGTGTTAGAGGAAAGCATGGAAGTGGATAGCGAGGTTGGCATCAAATGAAGATTTTCGACCCAAAAACGACCCAAGAGGTAACACGTTGCTTTTCCGATTTGTCTGCCACTGATCGTTCGAAATGGTTACATAGTCCCGTAAATCGTAACAAATTTCGGTAGTTAATTCCTGAAATTTTCCTAGTTTTTCGATAACAGTATGTTTCGGTAGTTATTTACCGAAAATTAGAACACTTTTCGGGAGTTTACATTCGAAGTTTAACATATCAGCAAAACTAATGTTGCTCTGCTCTGCTCTGGTCTTTCTAATGGCAGCTATACATGAGGCCAGGTTGCCCCATGCCACCGATAGCGTTGAATTGGTAAAGATATCGGGAAACGTATGCAATTAGATGGGATGCTCCGTTTGCTAGTTGAATTGAAGAGTTTGGAAGGATAATTGGTTCTAATGTAGCTACTGCAGAGAGTTTTGATATTGTTGAGTAGTCAATGTACTTAATTTGATGTTGGATGCTCATAACATTGACAATGCGTACTTCTATTTGGGTACTTTTCAATGTACTTGAGCTTGTATTGTTGACTAGTTAATGTAGTTTTAATTTTGTTGAACTTGTATTGTGGACTTTGCACTTTGGCTTAAAGTATTAGTTAATTTCAGAATATGTACTTTTATTTCAGTACTTAATTTATACAGGTGTAATTGAAACAGGTTTCATGACACACAGTTTAGAGGTTATCCAATGACCATTTTCGGACAGAGGCTTCAAACGGGAGTTAATGTCCGAAACTTTGGTATATATTCGGGAGTTTATACTCGCCGTTAGTGTAATATTTCGCTAATTAATATCCGAATTATGTCAATCAGAGAACATACAGTGGTTGCGGGAGTTAATGTGCGAAATTTATGAATATTTTCGGGAGTTTATATCTGACATGAGTGTAAAATTTTGGTAGTCATTATCCGAAATTGGTCAATCTAGAGAGCAGGCAGAGCAGACATAGAACAACATAGACACAACAACATAAAATACATAACCATCATCCATCCACCTTAATATCAAAATACCTAATCGTCGTCCACCAGCCTTAATATCAAAATACATAACCGTCATCCATCCACCAACCATATAAGTGAAATGTAATAGAAGGGCGATATCTAACCGGACTCCAACTTAATTCATAACCATATACAAAAATTAGGATTACATATATCGAAGAAGGGTCCAACAAAGAAAACACAAAAATTAGCCATAACCATCTGCATCGCCTACACCGACGCCAGTAATGGTCCTGCCCCAGATTGGACCACCTCGTGATCCTCCTCCTTTTCAGCATGCTCCTTTTCGGCCTACACCACGTGAGGGGGCTGCTTCTAGGGGAGGGTACAACCCCGCTTGCCCTTCCGAGCCGTAGCCTGACTAGCCTCCAAGGCCTTGCGCCGCCAAGTAGAAGTTGTTTGCCATCTGCAGTCCATATCTGTTTGTTAGACATACACAACTTCAGTTAGGTAAAGTAAAAAAAATCAACAAATGAAATCATAAAATTATGAAAATAAATTCCAGAAACTAAGGCTATGTTTCAGTAGTTAACTCCCGAATATGTATGAAAGTTTCGGAAGTTTTCTACCGAAAAATGGGTTAAATTTCAGTAGACAACTCCCGAATTGTCATAGCCTGTAACTTGTTCCAACCATATTTCGACAATAAAATTCCGAAATATGGGTCATTTTTCGACAACATACTTCCGAAATATAGGTCATATTTCGGGAGTTAATTACTGTTTCGATGTTCGATTGGGGCGATATATGTTCGTGTAATTACAATCCTTTTTTAGTCAATAATAAACCCCAAATGGAATTTGAGAATTCGAGATAGAGGGGAGCAGGAGTGTATTTGTGTACACACACACACACACATATATAAATTTACAGTTATATACCTATTTTGGTGGTGGTCGTGCCTAGGCGTGGAGTGGGGAAGTCGGTGGTGGTGATAGATGGTGTACTGATAACAGAGAGAGGGAGGGATGAGGGCACATTTGAAGACTTTTTCAAATTTTGGAGGAAAAATTAGTGTAAAGGGTATTTTTGGAAATTAGTCGGGTTACATGTAGCAAATGAAGAGTTTTGCCACCTCCGCATGGTTGTATTTTGCAAACGGGCTGTGTGAAGTCATAACCAAGATACAGATGAATCACCTCTAGTTTTTTCTTGTAGTAATTTATTTTCTTTTGGTGAATAATTTAATTAGGCATCCTGTTTGAGAATCCTATTTATGTTCTCATCCCTAATGCCATCACTAGTTATGTCCATATCCTGAAATATGAATAGCCATTATGCCCTTATTAGGTATATTTGCTTACGACCCAACGTTGTTGTAGAAGTGGAGGCCGGAAGCGTAGGGGTAGGTCGTTGTTAGCATAATAACCCGGTAAGTCTGGGGTTGAATTCCACAGGGACCAAATGTGACCGGCATGAGGTTTGACTTGAGATGAGATTTTGGTGTTAAGACGGTAAACTTTTAAGTGGATTTGTTTGGGGGGATTCTCTCTCTACCTCTACTATCTTTAAAATGAAGTTTGACAATTAATTAAAAAGGGTTCGGCCTAGGGGTTTAAACCGGCCATGAATTAGGCCGTTACTGATCCCTCGGCTATTCAAGTAACCATGTTTGTTTGTGGCATTGGTTGTTTAAATCTATGACTTCATAATCAAGTTTGTAATCTTTTGTTTTCTCGTTGTGTGAAGGTTGTAATGAAGTATTGGTTTTAACTTGTATAATGCTCTCGACTGACTCTAAAAGGTGAATAACTATGATTATCAAAGTGAAAAAAAAAGATCTAACAGAGAGCTCACCACTTAGAGGGGAAAACATTATGGAAATCCTTCATAACATTATGTTACAGAATTCAGATTTCAGAATTCGAATGTCAAAAATAAAAACATAATTCGGTAATAACATGCTAAAAATGTCACATAAATTAGGTTCAGGTTGTTGATTGAACAGAATAACAAACAAACATCAACCAAACATGGAATGAACCATCCAACAAGTTCAAGTGTATAGTGAAAACATGAGATGAAAAACTACACTAATCTACATCACAGGACTCCACGGTTGCTACTTTACAACCAATTAACCATCTAAAATCTACAATTTTTTATGCATAAGGATTCTCCCAATCCTTGGCCTCATAGCGCCAATATATGTACCAATTGTTGGCTACCAGTGGCATGGGGGACCGTGGCTTCATATGCACCTATCATAGTAAGCATATGTAAATTAATCTCAATTTGTTATGGTGTTAAAATTTAATAAATTGGTACAAATCCAATAGCAAATCCATACCTGTACGAAGTGATTTCCAATAGCAATAACCTTGTGTTGCCTTGCCAGAGGACAAGATAGGAGGGAGAGGAAACTAAGACATTGACGTTGGGATATGAAGATAATCACGACATTGTAAGTAAAAGCTATGAGGTGACCCATGTTAGGCATGGTCATCCACGTATACTCAGGTGTAGGAAAATCATCAAAGTAGGTCAACCTGTGACGTAATTGTTCAGCCCCTCCCTACTCACTGCTCACATTTTCGTAAAGGTCGAAATGTTCATTAAGCTCCATAAGCAAGGCATTCCGACATTTCCTCCAATCATTCTCGGGTAAACCCATCAAGCTTGCTATTGCCTGGTACCCAGAATTTCCATCACTCATTACATCCGTAATCGATTTAATGTGGCATCTAATTGGCTCCGGGAAGTCATTTATGTAGTTTGCCATAAAAAGGCTTGCAACAACTTTAAGCTTCTTAAGCGGGTTCTCCTTTACCACCTTTGGAGTTTTCACCTTCACCAGTTTTTGGGCTTTTCTCCTTTGCTTGTGGGGTTTTCACGGCCGCCTCAACATATTCAAACTCGGATGGGTCCCTGTGCATTGATGTATTTAGGCTACTTGCCGGACCACTGCAAGTCTTGGGCTTTTCTCGGGGCTCTGAGAAGGTTGTGATCAATGGATTCAAACACTCCTTGATGGTTTTCACCCAATGTCGTTAGGATTTGTCATTAAATGTTTTCACTTTGGCAAGAAAATTATTGAAGTCCGTCTCCATTACTTGCACGATTGAAACATCTTGTTTTGGTTTCTCCAAAGGAAACGTCTTCCAATGATTGTCAATCAAATACAGGGGTAGGGAAGTACCCTCATTCTTGAATGGAGCAAACTCGTGAGCGCAAGGTAAACCATGGGTACGACGAATAGGACAGTTACACTCATTATTGGCATCCAAGACCATTTCATCAAGTTTAAGTATCTCCAGCATCATATGTTTCATGGCACTCTATGAAACAGCTCCCCTTATCTCGTTGAAGATGGGAATTCTAAAAACGTGCAAACTCCTCTCAAACGAAGCCTTTATTCTTGAAATTTAGAGGCCATTCAGGTCGTGCATCTTCGCCCAAGCATTTTCAAAGTTGCCTTGGGATGATGCAACATGCCCTTTTCAGCTTTGAATGTGCGGACTCGGCCCTGTGGATAAAATGATAGCGTTAGAGTAAAAAATGGGAAAATAAAATGAAAGGAGTATGCGAAAAAAATTGGTGAAGTGTTAACCAATTACCGGTTGCTAGTTAGGTTGCCAAAGTGCATTACGTTGTTCGTCCAACCTGCTACGAATCTGTCCTTGTTCGGTCGCAACCAAGTGTTCTCAACGTATTCGATTGCCAAACTACTATACACCTCAATATTATGCTTAAGTGTACCAAGCCCTACTCGTATTCCAATATAGTTGACATGTGTACCGAATTACACCAGGCATGCTTGAATTTTTGCCAAGTCTTGTCATTGAACTACCTTCTACACTTGGCAAGAACATCCTTCTCAATATGCCATCGACATAAGAGATGGGTGGCCTTAGGGAACACTGTTGCAATGGCATTCATGAGAGCTAACTCCCTTTCTGTGACAACAACCTCGGGAAGTGAGTCGGGATCCATCATGCCTTTCAACTTCTTCAATACCCACACGTAGATCTCCTCCTTCTCCCTATCCATGAAAGCAAAGGCCACGACGAACGTCATCTTCGTCGATGTGACGCCGACTATTTCAAGCAAAGGAAACCTATACATGTTGGTCTTGTAAGTGCAATCCATCATCAACACCCTAGGAAAAGCACGCAACATGTCGCTGGCAATAGGATGCGACCAAAACAAGTCACTCACATAACCATCGTCGCTGGTCCGGTGCCAATGAATGTACTGGCAATCTTGTAACTTAGCCAATAGATATTGCATTTGCAATCTTCCCGCTTGCTTTTTAACCCGGTGCTTGTGGCGTGCATTGTATATGGATTTAATAGTAGTGACGTTGAATTCATCCTTACCCTTCATTAAACTTAGTATTTCTCTGGGTTTCGACAAAAAAGAAATGCACATATCAACCAACATAGTCGTTTGCTCAGAAGACAACCTCTCGGGATAAGGATGCCCCTCAAGCTGATCCGCAAGAGGATGATTGTGATTAAGGCTGAACAAAAAAACATGGGAACCAAACCGGACCGGAGAACCAGTTAGAACTGGATTTTTTTCGGTTCTTTTCTTATCCCGGTTCGGTTCGGTTCTGGAAATTTTAAGTTTTTGAAACCCGGTTCGGTTCCCGGTTCTAGAAGATTTTAAGCCGGTTCCCAGCTCACATTTTCAAACCTAAACCTAAAATGTTTCCACTTCCTAATCCCAGCAGTGGTGGCTTTCTCTCTCTCTCTCTCTCTCGTACTCTCGTTCGCTCGTCTCTCTCGCTGATTATGTTAGTAACTTATTATTATCAGCGATTTGTTCATCGGTGAGGCCTTCTTTGAGTTCTTCCACACTTTTCAGAGGAGAATCAGAGATCGACGCCGATCTATCGTTCGTTGTCGCCTTCATCGTCGTTCGTCTCCGGTCCGTCGTCGCCTTCATCGACATCATCATCGTCGTTCGTCATCGTCTTCCACACTTTTCAAAGGAGAATCAGAGATCGAGGCCAATCTGTCGTTTGTCGTCGCCTTCATCGTCGTTCGTCTCCGGTCCATCGTCGCCTTCATCGACATCATCATTGTCGTTCGTCATCATCTTCCACACTTTACTGATCTGTACTTTTTCTTTTTTCTCCGTATATATATATATCGGTGTGTATTTGTATTTATATGTATATGTATATATATGGGTATGTAAACATACGAATAGGTCCAGTTCAAAAAAAAAAAAAACATATCTGTATGTGTATATGATTCAAAGGTTCAAACTGGATGTTCAGATCTGTAAACATAAGCTATTGTTATCAGTGAGTTTCTCTCTCTCTAGATCTGTATGTGTATAAGATCTGCAGGTTGCCAGATTTTTCTCTATTTTTTTTTAATGTGCTGAATTGGCCTTGGCCCAAAACTGAAGCCCGTCAACAAGAACTGAACCGGCCTTGGAACCGAACCGAAACAGAGGAACAGAACCGGGAACCGGACCGGTCACTTAAAATCTAGTTCCGGTTCCATATCCTTCCAGAACCGGTTATATTTAGTTCTATGAAAATTCCCTCTGAACAGGACCGAACTGGTTACACCCTTAGTTGTGATTGTCGTTGAAGATTGTGACCTTCCAACCATTCAACTCCTTCAAACACCTCAACTTAAACGGGCATCCACATTTCTAAGAGCCGGTGGCGCGTGGTATGTTCTTCAACCCTTTTTTGTTCACTCCTTTGCCAATTGACTTGTTCTTGTTCACAAACTTTCTGTACTTGCCATCCCGTTCACAAGCAAATCTAATCCTAGGTTTTCGGTTCTTTGGATGTAACTCGCACGCCTTTATGACAATGACCAATCAATTTTCTTTACTGGTCGATATTATCCACTATCTCATCTCTTCTTTTGTCGAAAACACCTACAATGGGTCAAGAAAATCATTCAATACACCTTAAAAATTCATCATTGGAATCGAAGATTGACCTTTTCAAAGCACTCTAAGTCTGTGGTAAATTTTTTAGCATAATCGTATAAGGCTGGTGGGCCTGTGTCACTGCCTTGCGTTGAAGCATAACCCTGCGAGTAGTGAAACTGTGAAACACTATTTTGGTATGTAGATGTTCAAATAATGTACAAAGTTCGACATCATTGTACCGAAAAATATGATTATTATTAGCTTTCTCTTGTTGAAACATATGTATGGGATCAAATTACAAAATTTATAAGTCCAAATATCAGCATACAAATGTCGAAATAAGGTAATAAATTCAACATTAACTTGTCGAAACGCATGATGCCAAATTATGAAATTTTACAAGTACATATTTCAATATCATAACGTCGAAATTATCTCTAAATTTAAACATTAACTTGTTGAAACACAAATTACAAAAATTTACAAGTACAAACATCGGCATACAAATGTCGAAATAAGGTAATGAATTCAACATTAACTTGTCGAAACGTATGGTGCCAAATTACAAAATTTTACAATTGATATCAGAACGTCGAAATTATCTCTAAATTTTAACATTAACTTGTTGAAACATATGTTGTGAAATTTCTCAAGTGTCGTTTTTGGTATCCAACTGTTGATATAATGTGTATCATTCAACATCATGATGACGAAAAAATTAACTTAAGTCGACATTCTATTACCGAACATTTTGTTATAATTTATGGTTAAGTGGAATTTTTCAACATCACTATATTGAAAACGTACACATATTTTGAGGTATGAATGTTGAAAAAAAAAAATTTTTTAAAACGTACAACGTACACATATTTTGAGGTATGAATGTCGAAAAAAAAAAACAATTTTTCCAGTCGTGTTCTTGATGTTCGAATCGGAATGCTTACCTCTTCGTGAGATTTCAGCTCCATGTAAGGTACAATGTCCATCACAACAACTTCCTTCTCCACCACCGAATTGTCTACCAACGAATTTGATTCCATTTTTATTGTTTCTTCTTGAATTGAAAATAAACCTTCAAATGGATCTCGATCAATGGAAGGAGAAGAACCCTCCATTGATTGGATGTCTATTCCTTCATTCTCCATTGAGAGTGATCTGACTAACGAATTTACAGGTGGAAAGAGGAGGAAATGGGTGCCGGTGGAGGTGCCGGTGGAGCTCTCGTGTTTTCAATGTTATAGATGTTTGATGGGTTTGAATAAGAAGGGGAAAAAAAGGGGACGAAGAAGGAGAGGTTTGGGGGACATTTCAGTCTTTGCACACTAATAAAAATTGGGGAATTTTTTGTGGGTTGTATGAAATAAATTGTGGGTTGATAAGAGCATCTCCACCCGTTACCCAGATTTTTATCCAGATTTGAATAAACGTTTGAGTGAAAATTTGATTTGGTATGGAGCACTCCAATCGGCAAAAGCAAATCTAGGCATAAATTTGAGTAAAAGTCTCATTAATGGCATTGTTGTAAATTTAAGGGGGAGAAAATGACCTTTAAAATTTGAGTAAAAATTTGGTTCTCACCAAATTTGATGAAGAATTTGAGTAAAACCAAATTTGGTGAATGATTTGGTGAAGGAGTGGAGTGGAATGTTTTGTGGTTTTTACTCAAATTTGAATTTGGTGAAAGATTTGATGAAGAGTGGAGATGCTCTAAATAGAATGGGCCTAAATCAAGGTTGTCAATCCCGTTCCGTACCAGCCGGTGCGTACCGGATTCGCCTATAAACGGTACCACCCTTCTACAATTCTGGCCCGTTCCCAATTTCGGCCCTTACCGGTTGGTACCGGTCAATCCGGACAATACCGGGCGAAATTGATTTACCGGTGATTTCGTTTGAGAAATTGCAGATGGAACTTTTGTAATTTTTCTGACATCCATATGCTATCCCCTCTTCCAAAACCCTACTTGGCTCCCTCCTCCTCTCTCACTGATGCCTGCCGATCAATCTTCCTCACCGTCGTGATCGGTTTTCCTCTCCGGTGACGTTGGGACGATTTAATAATCTCGTGCCCTGGCTTGTAGACCGGTTGTTTGGGAAAAGATTGAGAAGTGATTCTGAACCGACATATTTTCAGATATGGACCGGAGAGAGAGAGAGAGAGAGAGAGAGAGAGAGAGAGAGAGAGAGAGAGAGAGAGATGAGTGTAAAGTCTGGGATGAGAAGAAGAGTGCGGTTTTAACTTTTAAGAGTAGGATTGTAGGAAGCAAACCCTACTGTCCAAATGACGAAATAACCCCTCCTTATATCCCGTTGAAAATGTTTGACTGAGAAGGGCTTTTTTTCCTATGAGATTGATCTTTGAAGTCCCCAACTTATCTTTCTGTAGGGTATTTTCTTTATGTCCCGTTGAAAATGTTTGATCGAGAAGGGCTTTTTTTCCTTTGAGATTGATCTTTGAAGTCCCCAACTTATCTTTCTGTAGGGTATTTTCTTTTTTAGGTACAAACTTTTGGTAGTGTTATGAGAATTAGAATGATAATTTAAATATAAATAGAGATGATAGTAAGAGAGTAGAAGTTTTTAATAAATTTTTTGGTAGTTATAACTACATGTAATGATAATGGTGTCAAATCCAAAATGGTACTGGTAGTTAAAACGGTATCGTAGTCAAAACCTTAGTTTGTTAGTTTGAAGTCCGTTTTATGATATTTGTTGTCTAATTATAATTAATTTTATAAAGAATTTGGATGATACAAGGAATTTTTTTGCTTTTTATATATGCGCATATAAAGATAGTACTGCTAAATCCGAAACAGTACCGGTATAAATTTGGTACCAGAATCATACCGTACTAATAAGAAAACCGGTAACCTATCCGCTATCCGGTACGGATTTATAACCTTGGCCTATATGTCTCTCCTCTCTCGCCATTTTCCTTCCCACCCCTTCCCTGGCTTCCCGTTTCACATTTTGGCGGGAAAATACTGCGATTTGAACTCCTGTTTCAGAAGTTTCTCTCTCTCTCTCTCACAGGTGAGTTTGAAAATGGAAGGCAGTGAAAGCGAAGCGGTCTTCAATGCGCTAAACCTAAACCCCCAGCTTTTCATCAACGAGGTCGTCAATTGTGTTGGCGATTTGGTCGATGAAGCTTTCGACTTCTATCATCAGTAACTCTCTCCCTCTCCCTCCCTCCCTCTCTATCTCCCTCTAATAATATATTCGTATATACATGCATTTATAAGTCAAAAAGCACAACAATTGTGCTTACCGTTTCTAAATTATGCTCCAGGAAGGCCTCGGAGACGTTGAAAATTGAGGGCACGGAAAGGTCCCACGATCTAAGCAAAGTAAATTGAATCAGATCCTCCTCTATTGATTTATTACCGTTTCTAAAGTTTAATATTCTTGGTCTTTTTAGGGTTTGCGTGGTCTTGCAAATTCTGCTAATTTATTTGCTAATTATAGTACCAATTTTACTGGTTGTAGGGAGTTGCTTACATTCGGAACATGGTGCACTCGGTGCTGGATAAGCCACTGACGATATGGGAGAACTATTGTCTCCGCCAATGTTTCGTTGTCCCCGAAGGATTCTCATTTCCCAAAGCTGTGAGTTCTTAGGGAGCAAATGGGTTTTGCAGTCAATTATCGATGTTTGTCTTCTAATCTATGGTATTATTAGGTGTTTTGGCAAAATAATTGATCCAGATTGTTTTTTTTTGTCCTTATTCAATGTTTTTGATCGGATTATTCAATTTTTTTTTTTTTGCATTTGTTATTTTTGCGTCAATTTTTTTTGTGGATTATTGGTTTGTCTCAACGATAGGAATCTAAAATGTAAAATTTTGGCTAACCAATCTAAAATGTCTGTCAAATAAAGACAAAAATAACCCAATACTCCACAATTTTTTTTTGTCTCTAGTAGACTTTTTAAAAATTTTGATCGTAGTTTTTTACTCTTTACATTCTCTCGTCGAGACAAATCAATAATCCAAAACAAAAATTGACGCAAAACTAACAAATGCGATTTTTTTTGAATAAGGACAAAAAAATTATCTCATAAGTACCAAAGGCCAAGGCACAAGTGATGCCTATACACTTCGAATAAGTTACAATACACTAAACTAGTGTCTAACTTGTTCTTAACTTCTTATATATTTACCCGTAAAGTGAACATCACGACTAATAAATTTGTAGGATAATTTTGGTATACCATTGTAATAAATTTCATTCAGACACGCTACTAAGTTAACATCATGACTTTATCTTTAGCAAATTTTATCTATTAGGTTCTTCAATTTAGTCTTGTCAAATATCATGTGGAGTAGTAAAATCATAAAAGAAACAAAAATTCCTAATGGGAAACCAAGGCTTAGTGAAAATGATAATATGTCAATCAAATATAGACATACCTAATTAACAACCTACAAAGATGTGAAAAATTTGAGGCATTTATGGACTTATGTGCATCTGTATCTGCAGTGAAGGAGGAGGAAAATATGAAAAAATACCACAATAGACTCATATGTCATAGAGCCACCTTCGGTTCATGTCAACTTGCAGTAAACATGCATGCCAAACATTAACAGTGGAGTTTTCTAGATGATATTTCGAAAGTGAAATCACCATGGGTTGCTTTTCCCTTCATTTCAACTGGAAGTTGGAATCTTGGTGTGTTATAGTGCCATACAACTTGGTTGACCCATGGCATTTCTTAGCCTTGGAGAGAAAGCAAGTAGAGTGCTTACCTTTCTCTGTCCAAATTCAATAGGTTGCTTGTGCGGTTGTGCCTAATAGCACGTGGTACTTTTGATTGGGTAGAATGTTACTCTTACAATAGGTAGATAGCTACATTTGATTAATCTGTTATTTTGACATGGACAATAAGGTAGCCAGGTAGGTGTACATAGTTAAGCGTTTTGGGCAAAAAGATTTACTGATGGCTGTATAAATTGAGATTCTTTCAAGCGTATATAGTGTTAATGAAATTGGGAAATCGCCTTGATATATCTTTTGCCTGGCTCTGACTGGTCCCCTTTTGAGGTAATGAGGCTAGTTCTTTGAATGGATTCAGCTATTTATGTGCTTTGCAAACATTTGGAGTCCTTTGAATAGTCAGACCTTTTTGGAGGCTCTTGACGCGATTGTGAGGGTCTCTTGCCAATCTTGTGTATATTTTTGCGCTAATACCACAAGATAAGGGAAACCAACTAAATAAGCAAATCAAAAACAGGGGAAGGTACGTGTTTAGGGAAGTGTTTTCATGTATTTTGATCAGTCATATCTTAGGATGCCGATGTGTATGAACTGGTTTTGGTGTTCCAAACAACGTCATGGACTTGTTTCTTACGTGTCCGAGGACTGTGATCTATGAAAGAGCAGCCATTTTTTGTTGTTTATTTTACTCTTATCTCTTTTGAAATTTTTGGCTTTGTATCAGAGGCGAGACTGTAGTGGTCGTTTGTTTGTTTTTTTTTTTTTTCCGAATAAAAGAAACAACGATTTATAGAGCCAAAACGAAGTGAACCAACATCCAGACAGTGAACAACACTATAACGCTGAATACACAGCGTAAACAGACACAGAAAAGCAAAACCTTCACCAAAAGTCTATAAAGAGTGGTGCTTCATGATATAAGCTAAGAGTTTCCAAACTAAGCTCATAGGCCTTCTAGTCTGTGTCTCTGTGATTCCCTTATAGATTCAGAAGTGAGAAGTGGTAAATGGTGCTCCCAATGATAGCTTAAACACTGCAGCTTTAAAAGGCTGTTCACTACATTGTTGAAAAGCCATTCTACTTCAGGCGAAAGATTTAGAGGACTTCTGAATGCCTGAGACTTCACTGGAGAGGCAGAGAGTGCCTCCACAGCTGTGAAGGAAAGACGAGAAAGAACTGGGGTTGGTGCCTCATAAGTGGTTGCTTGCTACCGGTTAGGGCATCTATTGAGAGTAAATCTTTTGGATTGTATAATAAGCTGCCAATTGTTATAAAGAAAGATAGCATGCTTGGGTCACAAGAAGGCAAGTTCTGTTGAAAGACAGTCTTTTGCCGAGAGAGGAATCATGTTTACTAAAAAATAAACTTTTGATCGTGGTCACTAGAAGCCAAAAGTCTTATAACCAAAAAACGGGAATAGCGGTTGCACTGGAAGATTAGACGGGAGTGCGAAACTCTAACGGTGAATTGGTGCACAAAGTCTCCATTATGTGGGTTCACCTATAAAGATCTCAAATACACAAATTGTGGCTGGGACATAGGATCACCCTGCCTGAGAGTCCCCTCCCTTCGGAAATAGCCATCAAAGTCCATGATCGACAACCTAGCTGTAGTTGCATGTTGGTAGACGAGTAGTCCAGTTGATAAAAGCCTCATGAAATTCCAGGTCAGACAAAATCCCCCAGACTTATAGGCTTTGTCAAATCAATTTTGATAGCACTCGGTGACATTAGCCGTATGGTGCTGGCTTGCTAGCTCCCACATTTGTCAAGATGTTAGCTGCGAGCCTACGATAGATTTTGTCTTAATGAAGGGGAGATTGAGTGCACATTAATGTTGGTGCAAAAGCCGGGAGTCTACGCAAAACTTGAACCTGTTGATGATGAAACTTGCTTCGAGGCGCGTTACGATGTCGCTTTCCGAAAACAGTATTCGCCCCCACCGCTTGGTGTGCACCGGGTTGGTAGCAAATCTGTTCGAGGATACAACGAAGCCCGATCAAATGATCTTTTGCCTACTTCCGCATAAACGAAGGATGGACAGAATACCGAGTCGAATGTGTGATCGTAAGAACCAAGGATTTGTTGACACCAATTCTGCAGGGTATCGGTGAACAAACAAGAAAGATTTCTGTAGAGATTTTGGCAGAGTAATAGCATTGAAAATTCTGTGTCAAACGGATGTGATTTGGGCTCTATTTATAGACCCAAAAGTCCCTTTTCGTATAAGGATACAACCTTTGGTGTATAGCCTTAAGATTTGAGTCATAATTCTTCAGAAGTGAGTCACAACCTTTCACGAAACACAGCCATAACCGCTGTACGGAATCCATCGGTACAGGTACCCTGTTTATGGGGTACCAGTACCGAAACTGTCTGTTCGTTTCTGGACCTTGGGGTACTGGTACCTAGTTAAAGCGGTACTGGTACCGCACCCTCCAGTTTGTCCACCCTTTCAACCTTTTCCCAATGTGGGACAAAAACCAAAAATCTACAAAATACTTTCTAAAAGGCACAAGGAATATTTTGTAAAGCCCTAAACTAAAAACCCATTTATTTTGATAATTTCCAACAATTAATAGGTAGAATCAATGTTTTGAATAGCATGCGGGCTATAAAACCTTTTTTTTGTAGTATACCGTTGCCGGTGTATTTTCGGGTAACAGATTTATTGCTAAAATAGGACAATCTTTTAAAGTTTATAATACCTATAAAAATAATTGATTTTTTCATCAATAATTCAATTGCACTACTCCTTCGTAATAATTAGTTGGTTGTAAAGAACATAACTGGTAAAAATTGAAAATTCTAACTTTTTACTTTGGATAACAAATCCTTAAAAATATTTCTTCTCTGAAAATTTCAGGTGTCAAATTAGTCAGAATTAGTCACTGTGAAGTATAATTTAGGAAAGTATTAATTTTAGGAATTATAATTTAGGGTTTCCAATTGTTAGGTTTCAACTAATTTGTTATTTATCTTTTATGTTAAGGGTAACTTAGTCCTTTTATGTTATTAGGGTTTTGCTAGGGTTTTTAGGCTTAGCCTATATAACCCCTTGATTAGTCTTGTAATCTCTAAGCTTTTGCAATGTGATAAGAAAGTACGTTTGTTTGGTTTGGTAGTACTACATTTTATTTTCTTCTCTTTCATTAGAAAGTTCACTGTCACATGCTTCTTTCCTTTGGGAAGGGCTCATATCAAGTAATTGGCAGAAGAATATGCTGTTGAACAATTTGTGGATGTTAACAATTATCTGATTTGGTTGCTAAAGGTTTTCATTCACCAGGTCCAATAAAAGGGAAGGGCTGGGGCATACGAATAGCAGAATTTTGTTTGATTTTTTATTGATTATGAGTAGCTGGAGCATTTTCCTGAAAGTGATGTTGGCTTCTGGGATATAGGGATGTCTGCTCCTGAGATTCCCGAGCAATGCTCCTCTTTTTTTCCCATCCCTTTTGAGATGTATATGATCCGGTTGTTTGCTGCCTATATTGAATCGTAGTTACAAGATCCTCCCATCAGATGATGAATCCACCGGATAACCTTGCTCCGACGCGCCAAAGTCAGAATCTCCTTGGAACCTCACTTCCATAGAGAAAGATGCATGTTTTTTTTACTAGTATCGAACCATCTCAAGTATATGAATCCCAAAAAATCCAAAGAAGCTTAACCAAGTGATAGAACGTATGAAATGAGGATAAGATACAAAAAACTTCAGTAGTTCAAATTTGCTCAAGTACGTCTATATACATAATATTTACTTATATATGTATGCAAAAAGTTGCATTTGACACCAACTTAGTAAATAAATACCAGAGTCTCTAGGTTATTAAGTATATACGGTTATATATTCTCATGCTCTCTAAGTATTGGATTCTGCAGGGTATAAGTTAATGTTCTCGCATGACTTATTTTATTGCATGACACTGGCAATATAGATGCATGCTTTGCTGTCAGACTTTTTGCGCTCAAACTGTTTGTGATTTTGCTTTACTTAAAACAAATGGGAATGTTGTGCTTTGATATGTGATCACCTGTGATATTCAGTAGCTTCCTTGGCGTTGACTGTTTGTGATATGATTTTTATATGTCAAATGTCCCTTAAAAATTGCTTTCTAGAATGAATCTGCTGGCGATAGTTCTATGGTTCTCAATATTTCAACTGATCAAGAGCTTGATGCGCAGTTGCACACCCTTAGGAGTCAGCTTGCATCGGTAATAAGGATCCTGCAGTCTTCAATCGCTTCTTTGTTTGTTAGTTGATTGTATCGTTTTTATTTGGATTGACTTAAAAGTTTTAATCTGTGAACCAGGTTGGAAAGGAGAATTCTGAGCTGAACAAAGAGCTTAGAGCACTGGAAAGACAGACTTTTTCGAGTAATCATTATGCTGGATCTGTAAATGAAGCATTGCAATTGTATGAGCAACATTCTGTGAATGACATGTTCCAAGGTAAATGAAGAAACTATTGATTTCCAACTCCTATTGTGTTGAGACTCGCGTTTTGATTTTTTTGATGTTCTTGTCCTGATATTGAACCATGTCAATGCGTCATATTCGATGCCACTGGTGAAGTTTAATGTAGTTTGTGCTATAATTATTTCTTTGCCACCAGAGCGTCCCTTTTCACAATTAGCTGCTAAAGATAGTCATTCCCTTTTCCTCCAGTAATATAACTCATTCGTGACTACAGTCTACAACTCTAAATAGAAGACGTTAAAGCATCCAACTCAAAACCAATTGGCTATGAGTGGAGAGGCCGCCCATGTTCATATACTAGCTTTGGTGGTTATAATCAAACAACGTGGGACAACCTCTAACACTCTCCCGCCCGTGTTATCCCTGACTCGCACGTGGTGAGGTAAACAAATGATTCAAGTCTTCAACAGATAGGACAATGATCAACCATCAATGACATAAAGTCTTGTCCAAAAGGCTCCGGAAGCCTAGCTCTGATACCATGTTTAAGCATCCAACTCAAAACCAATTGGCTATGAGTGGAGAGGCCGCCGAGGTTCATAACTTCATATACTAGCTTTGGAGGTTATAAATGACCAATGGGGGACAACCTCTAGCAGAAGAGATGTTCACACTTTCACCTCCCTAGGCATGTACCTTTTTTTGTCCAATTGAACCCCAGGCACAGGCTATTCAGTATTTCTATAATACGGCTAATAGTTGTGGACTGGTTACAGCTTCCATGTTTTAGATGGACAGTTGATCCAAGGGTTGTGATAAGAGTACTGACTTAAGTGCAAGGTTCTTAAACTCTCTAGGCGCAGAGTACTGACTTAAGTGCAAGGTTCTTAAACTCTCTAGGCGCTCCCAGGGCGGCTGGGCACCTTCTAGCTTCCAGAGCTGAGTACTCGGCACCTAGTCGGGCAACTAGTCAGGCGACTAGCGAGCTAGTTGGGCTTATCGGCGAGAGCCTTCTAGAGCCTAGGCGGCAAGTACTCGGCCTTCCAGACCTTCTTTTAGAACACTGCTTAAGTGTTTTAGGGGGGCATGTAATGCGGAATAAGTTTGAACTTGGACTAGAAGTTTATGTCTATGAGTTTGTAAAGTCTTCAGTTTGATATTTCTGTTTTGGTTGGACTTGATTTAAGTTTATGGCTATGAGTTTGTAAAGTCTTCAGTTTGATATTTCTGTTGTGGTAGGTACGTTAGCACTGATATAAACCACATAGGGAGAGTAGGTATGCATATTGCATTGGTTATTCTTTTGTGCGATTGTAATCTTGTTAATCTGGAATCCTCCACCTGTAACTCTTCCTTTTGCTTACTGAGAATATATTGAGCTCTTTGTGCTCGTTTATTTCTAATTCTGTAATCCAGATTTTGAAGCTTTATCAAGTTGTGTCTTATCTGTGCCCCTTATTTAATAGTACTGTCACTACTGCATACCTTGTGCTCATTCTATCAAGCACTATGTCCTATCCCAGTTCATTATAACTTTCTATGGCTCAACTATTCGGCTTGAGATCCTCTGTCCCAAATTTCTGTCCCCATCCTCTGTCCCAGCTCCCATTTAGTCCCACGTCCGTCCCACCCAGGCCAAGCCTCAGTTTTCACCTGAGAAACCCTCTCCTTCGCCGTCTCCTTTTCGCTGCCACCGAGTCCAAGGTCTACAACCAATGCCGACATTCTTCTCCGTTTTGCTCCCATCTTTTTTGCAACCCCTGCTCCATCTCACCTTTCTGTCGCTTCCCTTACCATCTTCTTCCTTCTATATCAGTTACCACCCCAAGATATTCCTTCTCCCTCTACAACCTTTGGACCAAATCACACCAGATCAGGTGGTTCTGCAATTGGGTTCTGGACTTGTTTGTCATACTGTAGTCTGTTGGATTGGGTTGGAGGAGAGTCATTGATGGCTAAAAATTTGAAAAGTAAATGCAATGGTAGTTGTTTAAGGTTAGAGAGATTGGATGAAGATTGAAGAACTTCTTTTCTATTTTTTGCGTCTTCCTTAATCTTGACTGCAATCCTTCACTTTTCCTGAATAAATTCAAGTATTGCCGTATAATTAGATCTCGTTCTATTTTGGTTGGATTGCTGGAATAAAATTATGGGGTTCTCCAACAGCTGGTGGTGGGGATGAGTAGTACGGTGTGAAACAGAAGTGATTTTTTTGTGTCTTGAACATGGGGGCATTATATGGGAGCCGGGACAGAGACTGGAGACAGAAATTGGGGACAGACGATCTCAAGCCCCCTCCCCTCGCGCTTCTCTCTCTGCTTTTTTTTCCCCCTTTCTTCTGGATTCATATTTGTTAGTTTTCTATTTTCTTTTTTCCTTTTGTAGAATATGTTCCTGGTCATCACATACATTGTGATAACTCTTCCAAAATAAGCATGAACTGTGTTAAATGCGAAAAAAAATCAATTGGATGACATTTTCCGCTGATAATTATCAATCGTTTTCTTGATTTTGAGAACCACTGGTAAACCATGGTAGTGCATTTAGGACTTTGTATCTACAATGTTGGTGTGATTATGGTTGATAGTTTCTGCTGGGCTCGAAGCAAACGGTAAATGTCCTTATGGTTATTGTTTCTGACAGAGTTGACGAAAACTGCATCAGAGCTCCGCAAGAAAATGGAGCAACAGAAAGCCAAGAGGTTAGGGCAGAGTGAATGCATTCGAACAAAGAGAATGCATCTTCCAACTGGAGATCTATCTGCTAATCGTAGCAATGGTATTGCATGACAACATAATATTCTTTTAGTGCAATTCATTGTTAATAAGCTTGAAGAAGGCAATATACTTTACATTCATCAAGTAAAACTACAACTTTTGTTTTGCAGGGCTCTTCAATGCAACATTGGAAGAGCTTCAAGAATTTGTCGCTACCATAAAGAATGAGTGAGTATTTGCTGTTGTTTCATCTGGCCCCATGCTGTAAAGGAGTCACGACGGTGTTCCAATGAACTTGTTTGAACATTTCGTGTAATCTTTTGCCATTTCTAGAGATGAAGTCTACGCTTCTCTGTATGTAGTATCTGATCTATTTTTTTTTTTTAATTCAGTTTAAAGTTCTGATGCAAACATCTTTTAGAAGTAACATACGGCTCTAAACCCTCAGAATAGGCCGGGGAAATTTCAGCAAATGGGAAGATTTTTTTTCCCCCCTTACAGTCCATCCTTCTTTACTTTATAGTTTGTCGGTTCTGAGCAGAGAGGAAGCTTGCTGACACCGTTCGAGGCTCTAAAAGGGCAATCCCTTTGCTGCTCTGAAAAATCTGATAAAAAGACACTTCTTCTAGGAGTGCCGGTGAGAGTTAACTATCAAAAAAGGGTATAGTTTGATAAGAGTACAAAGATCTATTTCATGCAACAAGAGGAGAGAGAGAGAGAGAGAGAGAGAGAGAGAGAATAGTACTCCCTCCGTCTTTTTTTTATGGGAAATTTATCGAAATGGTCCCTTTAGTTTCACCCCAGTCTCGATTACGTCCCTCTAGTTTCAATTTCACTCTAACGAACCTTGTAGTTTCAATTTTGGTCGATTTGAGTACAATTGATAATGGCCGTTAGGTTAAAGATAACGGAAATTGCAATTTCAGGATTTTTGAAGGGGCAAATATGTTTTTTCGCCCCCCTTCTTCCCCAATACTAAAACCCTAACTCATCCTCCCCATTTCACATGTCTTCGATGTTCGATTGATCGAACAAA